>OLKM01000868.1:143351-150851 GCA_900291075.1 Melanogrammus aeglefinus
TTTATGTTGGAACTGTGTACTGCTGTCCATCTTGGCCAGGTCTCTCAATGAGACTAAACCTGGTTAAAGAAAGGATACAATAATAATAATAATAATAATAATAATTATTATAAACAGATAGACAGACAGACATGGCAGAAAATGAGGAATAAAGAAAGAAAGGATGACAGTAAAGAGAAAGAAAGAATGTATGAAAGACAGAAAGACAGGATGAGTGTTTTCTCCTGGGTGACCCCAGCACGCGCCCAGCTCAGGTCAAACGCGCTGACCCTGAGACTCTCCACAGGTCTGGTGACGTTGAACTTGTCCATGGTGTTGACGATGATGGCCGGTGTGGTGAGGAAGAAGAGCAGGAGGAAGAGGAGGATGTTGAGGAGGACACAGCGGAGCCACCAGCGGGAGCCGCACAGAGACAGGTTCTCCCTGGAGACAAGGAGAGCCGTAAATGACCCGGCCAATCACAAAACATGCAACCCAACATGGCGCTTGTTTGAAATGGACCTGTGCTTGGAAGTGGCTGTGTGTTATGATATGGGAATCATACTGCTGTTAAATACTCAACATGCATCATGGCAGCATGTGGCAGACGTGTTGTATGATACAGTTTGGTTTCTTGGGCAGTGAGAGCTGCCCTCAGGGTGAATCAGTAGTCCACACTACAGTCCCCTTTTCAGTTTAACACACATTCATATTGTGGCCATACATCCATACAGCGCCCCCACACACACATATTGGTCACGCTCCATTGTGACAAATTAGACAAAAGGAGAAACGAACGCTGGGTGAATTCGTGTCGGTGTTGGAGCTGTGGTACACATACATCTCTCGTATGTTACGTAAGCTCAGCAGTGTTGCTTACGCGACTGAGATAACGTGCATTACAGCTAACCCACTAATCAACTTATTGCCACTGAACTACCAGTGACCCATGCATATTGATTTGCAAAACAATGACAGTTCAACGCTTTCCATTCCAAACCCTTGGTCACCAATTATTTGAATAACACATTTGGTGTTTACATGGGGGCATTTAATGAAATTCAAGTGTTATATCACAAAAAGCACTCTGAATATATGAATTGACCTGGAAGGGAGAAGTATGTAAATAGAAGGACAAACAATATGGAAGGATAGAAAGACACATGGACCGATGATAGACAGACAGATCAACAGACAAACAGAGAGACAGACAGACAGAAAAACAGACAGACAGACAGACAGACAGACAGACAGACAGACAGACAGACAGACAGACAGACAGACAGACAGACAGACAGACGGGGAGACAGACAAACAGAGAGACAGACAGACAGACTGGGAGACCGACAAACAAACAGACAGACAGATAGACACACGGGGAGACAGAGTGACAGACGGGGAGACAGAAAGACAGACGGGCAGGGAGACGGACAGACAGACGGACAGACGGGGAGACAGACAGAAATACAGACAGACCAACGGGGTGACAGAGTGACAGACGGGGGGACAGACAGACAGACAGATGGACGGGGAGACAGACAGACAGACAGACAGACAGACAGACAGACAGACAGACAGACAAACAACAGGGAGACAGACAGACAGACAGAGAGACTGGGAGACCGACAGACAAACACACAAACAGACAGACAGACACACAGGGAGACAGAAAGACAGACGGGCATGGAGACGGACAGACAGACGGGGAGACAGACAGAACACAGACAGACAGACAGACAGACAGACAGACAGACAGACAGACAGACAGACAGACAGACAGACAGACAGACAGACAGACAGATTGGGAGAGAGACAGAAAGACAGACAGAGAGACAGACAGACAGCACTGACCAGATGATGTCACTGGGGGCCGGGGCATAGGTGACTCCCCAGTTGTGCGACTGCACCACAGTGGTGATGCTTGACTGCTGGGCTTGCCGGCGGCAATGCACGCGGCTGTGGTCCTTGACGATACTGAAACCCAGCAGCATGTCGAGGAACAAGGTGACACAGTTGGCACAGCATCAGCCCCACCATGCTCCATTAAGCTGATTAACAAAAGCCATCAACTCCGTTTATTGAGTGGATGGGCTCAGGACATGTTTCTTTATGCTGGTTTTCCCCTCTGCCTGTTTGTGACGGAGATAAAGTGTTGGGGAAAGTGCCTGAGGTCCACAGCTCATGGGGCAGCTCGTCAGAGAGTTGATATTGGACAACGCAATAAGATTCTCTTCCGAGATGAGTTCCATTAAGACATTAACTTAAATGGTTCAGGCCGTGGATTGACTCACACTGCTGTCATCCTGTCGTCGCGGAAGGTGACGAAGGCGATGCCCAATCTCTTCAGAGAGATGCGATTCTTCTCTGCGTTAAATTCATCCGTTAGCTTTTCCTCTAACTCACTGTAGTACTGCTCTGCATCCACCTGCAGGGAGACACAACCTCCATCAAACCATGGTTTGAACATGAACTTGCTTTATTTTACTCAGTTCTGAAAACCTAGGTTTGGATCACAGTGCCACCCAGTGGTAAGACGATAGCAGTGCAATGGAATAAAGTGAAATCGTTTTTTGTATTTTTTTCAGCATGAAATACTGTACCTGTTCGAAGCCACAGAAGTCACAGCAGAAGATCTGCGCACAGGGATGCGTCTTGATCATGATCTTGCCCTCCTTTTGCGCCTTTGTCGCAAAATACAATCGGCCTTTCATCGCCTTTCTCCTGTCAACCACACAAACACAAAGAAACAGGTATCACAACAACAACTTCCACAACAACAACAACATCTTAAAAGTTGTGTAGTCCTCAGACCCAGCAGGGGATTCTACCTCTCCAGGTCCAGCCTCATCAGCTGGTTCACATCGAAGCAGAAGTGGATGTCGGTGACGGTGCAGCTGGGGTAGGCCTCACTGAGGCGGGGGGGGGGAGACAGCGGTGGATTACATGGTTAATACCCAGCCAAACACGGACTTCAGACTATATGGCGGCAACCTATGGTCCCGTGCGGTGTGGACTCACTGGAAGTGTTTGGTGATGAGTCCCGGGTCGGAGATCTCTGGAGGGATGGAGGTTATCATCAGGGTTCTGGCTACCTGCAATGCAGCATTTGGAACCCCTCCCATCAGAAGTGAGGCAGTGAGGCTGGGAGTTTGGAGGTCAGCTTTAGGACCTCCAGATTTAAACTGATTTGTATTATTGATTACTGACAGTTGATTAAGTACAGATACAAGAGAATTATTAGCATGTCAGAATAAGATTTTTAAGGTACATACATTTAACAGTATTTCAAATCACTAATGCTATTTAAAAAAATATATCATGAGTGTAATACTCCAGATTGGGCAAATATCTGGTGGGTAGTTGAATGGCGGTGGGGTAGCTCAGTGAAATCAGGGGTCACCCTGGGTAGGCCTGTCCTCAGAAGGTTTCATGCATTACAATGCGCCCCCTCGGGTGAACAGTGAGAGGCGGCAGGCGAGCTGGTGCTCACTGACCTTCTCATCCTCTCCGTACTGCAGCTTGGCCGAGTGGTGGAACATGCAGAGCACGGTGATGATGAAGTAGAGCAGGGCGAAGACGCTGTGCAGCCACAGAAATCCATCCCTGCACGGGGAAAGCCCCAGATGTCAGAAGTGGTGTCCGCGGCGCGCTTATATGGACAATTAACAATGAACCTTTTTCTTTGTAGTTGCTCTGTGTAACCTCATCAACGCCACCACCACCACCCCCACCACGCCATGCCATGCCAGACTTACTTCTCACTCAGATTGGCCATTGTTGCTCTTCCAAAGTTTTCGGGATTGTCTCCTGTAGAAAATAATAAAACGTGACAATTTAATAGTTCAACATTTTCCAGCAGCATGTTTTCGGAGAACCCGCCCCTCCCAGGCTAGTGAAAACGGGAACAAATAACACAATTCTAAAATGAATGTCCCCAGTATCTTAGATACCATACTTTGGCCCTGCTTTGTTTACAGTAACCATGGCACTGGGAGGGTGTTGTTTTTTATTCTAAACAGTGAGTGACAAAGCCCATAAGATGAGGGTCATAAAATGGCGGTGGGAGACCCAAGTTTTACGTCGCTGCTTTAATGGCCGCCCTGTACATTCCACCATGGACGGCTCAACGTATGTGGCTGGAATAGAAGCCAACTGCCAGCGATGCGTTCTAATGCGTTTCCCACTGACGTCAAGACACGTGAAGTGGAAACATTAGACTTTATAACCCTTGACTATAGAAACTCTCCATCAATACCGCTGGTGTTTCACAGATAAAGACCTTTTCTTTCACTGAGCCGCTGCCTCTAACCACTTCTTTCCATCCTGTGTATAGCTTGAGCCGTGGCTGTATATAGACCGAGCCCTTATAAACTAAAATATCCATGGTATGTGAGCGAGACTGTTGAGTGGTGTGTGGCCTGTCCAGAGATGTTCCCCATAATCCACTCTGTCCCCCTCCCTCTATCCCTCTCTCTCTCCTTCTCCCTCTCCCCCCTCTCTCCCTCTCTCCCTCTCTCCCCCATCTCTCTCTCTCTCTCGCCCCCCTTGAGGTTAGGAGACCGCTAACGACGGACATGTGGTGCGCGCCTCAAATCACCCAGTAGGTCGCCGGAGAGGTTGATGGGCAGGACCACGGCCAGGGAGAGCAGGCAGACCACGGCCATGAGCAGGATGACGTGGCGCTGGAAGGACAGGTAGGTCACAGCGTCCAAGCCACACTTACTGCGGATCTCCTCGTCCCTGCGACCGCACCCACAACATCAACGCACATGCAGGACATTTCAGAGGGTACACGCAGAGGAGGACGCGGCAAGTGTGACTGGCGCTGGGGTCTAGACGGAGATAGCCTCAGCAATGCTGGCATGTGGCTCAGGAGGTAGAGCCACAACCTTCCTTAGCTGGAAGGTTGCTAGTTCGATACCTGGCTCCTCTTAGTGAGAGTGTCAGGGTGTCCTTGAGCAAAACATCGGACCCCAACTGGCTATTGCATTGCATGGTTGACCCAACAGTCGGTGTGTGAAAGACTGCATGAATAGGTGAATGTTAGGCAATATTATAAAGCGCTTTGAGTTTCTGGTGTGAAAAAGCGCTAGATAAATTTCCCATTTAACGAGGTCAGATGGAGGTGTGTGACTGCTGTGTGGGACCCTGACTGAGCCTCTGCAGCCTCAGGTCAATGTGTAGGTTGAAGCCCGCATGGACGTAATGATACCTAAAGAGTTGTAGCGTCACACGCCCCGGACGTGTCCTTCTGAAAAATGATTGTTTAGACGTTCGTGCTTCATCCTAAGTTAAGCCGTGTCAAACACTGCGGTCGCCCGGGAGAACCCAACACAGGGGACGCTCTGGGAAAAGCCGGGCTCGTAAATGGAAAGAAAACAAAGGTCCCACAGGAGGCCACACATTGAGAACACACCGGGTGGGTTCGCCGTTTCCCAGGGATCCCGGCGATCCCGTCACTCGCGCAACGGGCTAAAAACAGACAGCTTCCAGAAACTCTAAAATAATACCGTGGAAACCACGCTGGAAGACATTCTTCCTTACGGGCCTAATTTTGGCCCAGGGTAGACAGTCTCCGGCAAGTGCAAATATCCAAAGGGAGGCAGTGGCACCAGCGGTCCTGTGAGGCCAGACTGGTTTGTTTTGCTTGCTAGTGAGATATAACGCAGTTGGCATGTGATCATGACATCAGCTTTGAGAAGGAAGGCCCGACTAGCCGGGACTGGGAGTGGTGCTGCAATTAAACAACCAATTTCTTTGAGTTACTTACTTCATATGGCAAAGTGATGCCAGCCACGCGCAGAAACCCTGCAAGAGGAGGAGGACAGACGTTCACCATTCGTTGCATTACTTCATTTAAAGACCTACATTGGTGTATACGATTTGGAAGCATTCGGGAGCACATCTGGACAATGGCTCCCATGTGCTATTTACATAAGAATGAGTTCCCCAGAGAGAGCTGGCTAGGGGATGACATGTTAATAGGTCTAGCCTAGAGCACTTTGTGGTTTGTCCTCTGCCACAGCCTCTGGGAAGGCCCTTTGACTCTCTGTCCCGCACCGTTGTTAACACGAGTGCGGTGACATCATCTCCTGTTACTCAGGTGTCCCGCAGTCACAGAGGGAACGGGTGAGTCAGGAGAACATCTCTGGGGGCAGGGCGGGTGTGCGTGTGTGTGGGCATGACTCCCAGCACGAAAGGGCCTGGCTCTGAAACCCAATGTCCTGCAGACGAGCGGAGGGCATCCTTGAGCAAGATGCCGAACCCGCTACCTGCTCATTGTGATACGTATCTTAATCTACTTTAAGTCCCTTTTCATGATGTTTTTCTGGCACTGTGCCATTTTGTGATATTTGTCTGAATGGGGAAGTATTTAAGGGGGGCACACCAGTGGAGGCGTCACTGTGCATTTGGAGTGATAGAGCAGAGCTCACCATGTCTTTGATCTCAGACTCGGACGGGCTGGACTCTGAAGGAGACTTCTCCTTCTCACCGGGTTCTCCATAGAAAAGGGACGTGAGACTAAGAGACAGGAAATGATGTCATCAGCATGGTTGTGACGACATAAGGCACAAGTCCATACAGTCCATGCACTCCTCTATGCAGGAAATTCATGGAAAAATGTTATAATGATATCATATATGAATAGCAATATTTTTCTGATATAATTAACAAAACAAAATGGGTGGTTTTGCCGAGAACATTGCAATCACTAACAGGCTTATAGAACAGCATGAAGGGTGGAATTAAAATAATTGCAGGGTTGTAATATTTAAATATATTTCAGTAACAATTGAGTTTTCCCTCAGCCAGAACTCAGTCTCTTAAATCAGTCTCATACGTCTCAATTAGCGACACGCTAAGCGAACCCAGAGACGCTAGGAGCCCTGGGGTGCTATGAATCAGGTAAAATTAATCTATTCTGAGTCACACTGCGAACTGGTTTCAGAGACACACTGACAACCAACCAAATTGCACTGCTGGGGAGAACTCAACAACAAGCATTAGGCATTTTCTTATTTCTATGCGCATCTATTTGAATGTGTTTGTGTGTTCTAGTAGGCAGTGCCTACCCAAGTTACTACATGAATGCAGATGGATGAACCCCTAAAAGACCCCAGTAGCTTTTGAACAACCAACAGAAAACTGCACTGCCATATATAGCCAGGAGAGGGCGCCAAAGGTAACATCAACTAAATCATAGTAATTTACATCAAATGCAATTAGGCGTCCATCTGGATCGTTGACCTGACCTAGAAACCTGACAAGCATGTGATATGATCAGGGTCCACTCGGATAATGAGCCGGAGGTTCTACCTGTCGTTCTCCATCAGCAGAGCCAGACGCCCGTAGTCCCACGCAGCCTTCCTCAGACACGAGAAGATCAGCAGAAGTAACTGACATACACACAGTGAAAGACACACACACACACACACACACACACACACACACACACACACACACACACACACACACACACACACACACACACACACACACACACACACACACACACACACA
>OLKM01000868.1:155851-210690 GCA_900291075.1 Melanogrammus aeglefinus
TGGAGTTGGGTTTCAACAGCATTGCTGGCTAGAGAGAGAGAGACACACACACATACACACACACACACACACACCCATGCACACACTTTGTCAAAACAGGCCAACAGTCCTATGAACCTGTACGACCCAGGGACGGTAGGTATACGTCCACATGGGATAAGAATGATGAATAACATAAAACGCAATGACAACTTTTAGCAGCTTGGTGTTCCACTCTTATGATGATCGTAAGTTGAATTTGATTTATAAAAGACACCTTCATTATGGATTAGTCAGTGAATAAAACCACAGCAACCCCTAAAGGAGCCGCCTCCTTTTACCTTTGAAACCTCAAAGGGGGAAGCCCCCCTTATCCATTAACGCTGAGGACACCATATGTAGACACATGCAGTAAATAATCCTTGGCCATTGAATACCCCATCCTAAATCATGGTGACACCATATCAAAGACCCAGAAGAGCTCCCATGCATGCTCAAGGTGACATTTTAGACAATACAGGTGCCCTTGCACCTGATGAGGACCTGAATGAGATCACTCCTGAGAGAAAGGCTATATCGGGAGTGGGGCCGTGGCTCTAGCTTCAAGTGAGGCGTGGGGAAAGGTAAGGTGAGGGTGGACAAACACCCCTGAAGTGTGTGGTAAGATAAGGTAAGGTGTGCATAAATAGCCCTGAGCCGTGGGGTAAGGTAAGGTAAGGGTGCATAAACAACTCTGAGCCGTGGGGTAAGGTAAGGTAAGGGTGCATAAACAGCCCTGGTGCTGGTCGATTTCTGAGTTTGTTTAATAATTATTGGCAAAAAAACAGCTGTGCTTTATAGTGGGAAATACTGCTGGACTGGAACAATGTGGAGTCCTTTAGCAGGCTGTTCAATCCACTAACAGCACACCCTTAAGATTAGAAAAGCGGTGAGCTAGGATTCAGCAGTGACACTTGGTTCTGATTGAACACCGTTCATCACCCGACGCTCCCCAGAACGGTTCACCAGCATGGTTCCACCACACTCCCAGGACCCCATTACAACCTTACATCATGATGATGGTCGCTCTACTCCTCTAAAGCTCTGTGGTCCACGATTTAAAGATGTGCCATTAGTGTGTGTACCTTTCTGCTCAATCCTGCTTGTTGTATCGTCACTCACTCATGCACACACACACACACACACACACACACACACACACACACACACACACACACACACACACACACACACACACACACACACACGTATAGTCACACTCTCAGACACACACACACACACACACACACACACACACACACACACACACACACACACACACACACACACACACACACACACACACACACACACACACTTACTCATGCACGCACACATACACACGAACGCACACACGCACGCACACGTAGTCACGCACACAGTCACTCTCGCACACACACTCACCCACACACGTACTCTCTCAAGCGGAACATTTCCAATTTTCCAGACTAATTTTTACGTTCTGCAAGTCCTCATCCGACCCCCCCCCCCCCCCCCCTGAATCTCTAGGTCAATATTTGGGGACAACTTGAGCAGCCTGCAGCTCACTCCAGACGAGACAAGGTCTGAGAGACAGTGGAGCAGATCAGGTTGAATGCTGGGCTCTTCACTGAGTCTACGTTGACGGATGGCGAATGCTTCGGCCAGTGTAAAGGTTGGAAGTGATGATGGGCCACACCTTGTTTTACGGAAGTTTCAGTCACAGGGGCAGAAAAAATTGCCGATGTTTAAGAAAGGAGTACAGCTGGGTCGGGCTAGCTAATCTACCTGATGCAACAGAAAAACTGCACTGTGTGTGTGTGTGTGTGTGTGTGTGTGTGTGTGTGTGTGTGTGTGTGTGTGTGTGTGTGTGTGTGTGTGTGTGTGTGTGTGTGTGTGTGTGTGTGTGTGTGTGTGTGTGTGTGTCTGTGTGCGTGTGTGTGTTTGCGAGTATGGTGTGAATGCGTACGGGAGGGAGGGAGAGAGAGAGAGAGAGAAAAAGAGAGGGAAGTGTGTAACCCACAACTATAAATATCAAACAGACCCATAACCCATCACAACATTGATGTGACCACCCACCCAAAATATCTAAATATGAACGGCTGATGTTATCAAGCTGTACTTGATACTTTGATATTGCTACTTTCCTATCTGTATCGTCATACAACTGAGTATGGCGCCTGTATTAAAGTTTTTCTCAATCGTTTAAACACGTTTTCTGAAACTATTGTTAAATTCCTCAAAACTCTAAACACAAACCTGAGAAGAGTTAATTATTTTCTCAAAACTACACAAATTCTTCTCAAAACTGTTTTTTCCACCAAACAGTAAACACTGCTATCAAATTAATATCTCTTAGAGAGTGTGTTTAATTTATCAATTAAACACTGGTGTGATCAATTCAAAACACTTCCATCAAAATGCTATTTACATACAGTATGTTTTGCCTTTATGAGGCCATGTTACATATTCCATTATATAATATAGCTTTCTTTTTTAAAGTTGCAATTAGGTGTTACATTTACATATAGTAGAAAAACTGTTGCCATATTGTAATACAATACTGTGAATATATCATATAAATATTGCATTGACACAATCATATCAGAATAGGATACAATGCCTATTTGTCTATCCAATGAGCTCCAATGTGCTAAACTCACAATCCCAGATTCCCAGAATCATACTGTACACCTAGAGTTGATGCTGCAACATTGTTCTGACAGTACACCAATGTTACCTATTTTGGTAAATTACAGTACAGTACTGCAATTGCACTGATAAGTAAAATGAAAAACACTACGGTTAGAAAATGTTTAGACTGTTTTTCGGGGAATGTAATGATGAAATCAGTCCACATACAAGTACAAAAAGGTAGCAAAGCAAATATATATATTTTTTATTGTAATACAGTAAAATGTTCAGCTGAACTGACTGCATAAAAAGCTTTTCGTAGGCCAAATAAAAAAAATAAGAATATAAATGAGGTGAAACAGATCTACATGTAAATCAGTATGTATCCCACCTCCAATCCTGATCAGGCTAAAGGACCTTATCTACCACATAGTAGAGCTCACCTAGTCCTTTTTAATGCTCTGACACATGATTGATGTGTTTTGCCAGTAGAGTTTGAACAGGTGAGAAGTGAGTTAGACTTATTGGTAATTAGTTGTTGCGTTTTGAAGGCCAGTGTGATCCAGGTGAACCAAGTGTGCTAAATGATGAGATTTGTGCTTATAGAGTTTAGCAAAAATTTGAAAACAGTGGAATTGTGCTAGTTTAGCAGTCTGGAGTCTTGTAGTTGATACATTAGTTTCAAGTTTTCAGGATTGTGTGCCTAGTTCAATTTTTTGTGTGTATATAATCGAGAAAAACTGTAATTCATTCAGCCCCATTTGTGGTTACACTAAAATGCTAAGTTGTAGAACATCACATTCTCTCATGACACAGCAATACTGTTTTATCACAAAAATCTCTCCATCCCCCCTTTCCTAGTGAAACCTTCAGACAGACCAACATTCAATCCTCTGCAATATTAAGTTGCGGGAAAGAAAGAGAGCACAAGAGACAGTGAGAGAGAAACAACGAGGGAGAGATAGAGGAGAGAGAGAGAACAAAATAAGGAGAGAGAGCGCAAGAGAGAGAAAAGGAGAGAGAGCGAAAGACAGAGCCAGAGAGAGGGGGAGAAGTATAGGGAGAAGGAGAGAGAAATAAGGAGAGGGAAAGAGAGAGAAAGAGAGAGAGATAGGCAAAGGGAAAGAGAGAAATACAGAGAGGGAGAAAGCAATAAGAAGAGAGAGAGAGAGAGGTAACAAGGTAGAGAGTGAAAAACAGAGCCAGAGAAAGAGGGATAGGGAGAGAGAGAGAGAGAGAGAGAGAGAGAGAGAGAGAGAGAGAGAGAGAGAGAGAGAGAGAGAGAGAGAGAGAGAGAGAGAGAGAGAGAGAGAGAGAGAGAGAGAGAGAGAGAGAGAGAGAGAGAGAGATCTGGAGAGGGGGGGAGAAAGATATGGTCCTGTCACCACAGTCAAGTGAACCATAAATAAAGTGTGAACTTTCCTCTCATCAACTGTCAGTTTACGATGAAAACCACAACCCCACCCACCCATGTGCCATCTTTGTTACAGATGGTAACAGACAAACAGTCAGGGAGCTGTCTACCTGCTCCCTTGTTGACTGGTTCCTTGATGTGTACCAAACTCTGACTGCTTTTGTTCCTGTTAGCTCCTCTCACACCGTCAGCTAAAGAAATACCAAAATAAACAGTTTTTATGGCTGACATCAGGTCTGATTAAAATGGTTGTGTCAGACCGGGTGGGGGAGAGCGATGGGGGGCTATTCTTCCAGCAGGATGACTAAAATAAGGAATAGGTCTGACGGAAGCTTTGTCAGACAACTTCAAGAGACAGAGAGAGCAGGAGAGAGAGAGAGAGAGAGAGAGAGAGAGAGAGAGAGAGAGAGAGAGAGAGAGAGAGAGAGAGAGAGAGAGAGAGAGAGAGAGAGAGAGAGAGAGAGAGAGAGAGAGAGAGAGGAGAGAGAGAGAGAGAGAGAGAGAGAGAGAGAGAGAGAGAGAGAGAGAGAGAGAGAGAGAGAGAGAGAGAGAGAGAGAGAGAGAGAGAGAGAGAGAGAGAGAGAGAGATAGAGTGACAGCGAGAGAGAGCAAGAGAGAGAGAGAGAGAGCGAGAGAGAGCGAAAGCGAGAAGCGAGAGCGAGAGCGAGAGCGAGAGCGAGAGCGAAAGCGAGAGAGAGAGAGAGAGAGAGAGAGAGAGAGAGAGAGAGAGAGAGAGAGAGAGAGAGAGAGAGAGGGGATTAGTGCACTGGGCATAAAGAGAAGCCTCTGATTAAGAGGTGGACATGTGATGGCTTCACGGTCTAGCAGGTCCGGTCCAGCAGGTGGTGACACCCTACTGACATGTGAGTGGGAGCGGCAGTTGGCTCGGGGAACCTCCGCTCAACACACGTCCGTCCGGGGAGGGCCAGGGACGGTAATTGAAAAGAGACAGCCATTTCTTCCATCACAAACAAACATGCTTGCACATACACACACACACGCACGCATGCACGCACACACACATACACAAAGGCACGTGCACATCGCACACGCCCGCAAGGACACGCACATACACAAAGGTAAGGGATGGACTTTCTGTTTCAATGACTCTCTGTTCTCAGGTCATGCTGCAGACCTCCCATAATCCATCTGGATGAGGGCCTGAGGTTGAGACTGACTGCCGCAGCTCTCGATGATCAAAGAGGGGCAGTGATAAAACGCTGAGGCGTATTGTGGTGTATCACCCAGCAGAGCTCGGCCTCATGGGCCCCTCACACTGCCAAAGATTGTAAACAACAACCCCAACAGCAACACTTTGTTTCCTGTGTTTTAGTTCGACAGTTATAGAGGTCCCGCAAGTGTGCTTTTCCTTGTAGAAGCATGTTTGTTGTTTCAACAATTCTAGAGAGATCCATGCTGTGTGTGTGTGTGTGTGTGTGTGTGTGTGTGTGTGTGTGTGTGTGTGTGTGTGTGTGTGTGTGTGTGTGTGTGTGTGTGTCTCTCTCTCTCTCTCTCTCTCTCTCTCTCTCTCTCTCTCTCTCTCTCTCTCTCTTCTCTCTCTCTCTCTCTCTCTCTCTCTCTCTCTCTCTCTCTCTCTCTCTCTCTCTCTCTCTCTCTCTCTCTCTCTCTCTCTCTCTCACACTCTCTCTATTGAACACATGGACACTGTAGTGAGTCCTTCCTGGTTAGGCTGTTTCCTCAGCCAAGGAGGCAGCCTGTAATACCAAGAGCTGAAAGAGCACCAACACAGCCCCCCTCACCCCACCTGACACCTGGTTCCTGTGTTAAAGCCCCCCCCCACCCCCTGCCCCCCCCCTGCCCCCCTGGGAGGTGGGCAGGCTGTGTCTGCCCTTCTGCTGAGCCCCTCATTAAGACCTGTCTGGTGTTCCCACTCGCTGGAGTCTAACTTGCACCTAATCGACGTGTGCTGGCAATAACATTGGAGGCCACTGCTGGTAAGGAATGGTAACGCGGCTCTGGAGATTGGAGAAGAGAGAGAGAGAGCGGAGTCTATGCTCTGAGTGGCGCAGAGTTCTGGTGAAGAGTTCTGTTATTGCCAGCAGCGTCCGAGTGGAGCTGCAGAGTCATCACATGGGACGATGCCATGCAAACTGTTTGATTTAAATACGTCTCCGAGCAACGCGTGGTCGTTAACGGAGACACACAGAGTGAAATGTGTGAAAAACTAAATCCTGTCGTTCTAGTCCCCCGAATCCTCTCTGTGTTATAAATGTAATCCATCCAAACGAGAGCGTAATGAACTGTTTCAACAGAGTGCCCACCAGATCCTACTGCTAGGGAACAGTCTGAACCAATATCCCGGGTGCAGTCTCTCTGTTAAATATTTACACAGCTCACCTACCAGAGAGCCAGTCAGCCTTCACAGATCTATTTATCTACTGTTGTTTAGGCCCAGTAACAACACACACGATGAGAGCATGCTCCATAAGTAGTACCCATGTCTGTAATTCCCCTGTCAATGGGAATACGGCAGAACGGTTTTAGATGGAACAGATCGTTGACATGATCTGTTCTGATTTTTCTTCATTCTGGACAGCAGTCAGTCCAGCGAGCTTACACGGAAGAACATTCTCTATTGGCTATAAAATATCATGTGTACTGTTTAAGTACAGTGCAGTGGATTGATGATTCACACACACACACACACACAACACACACACACACACACACACACACACACACACACACACACACACACACACACACACACACACACACACACACACACACACACACACACACACACACACACACACACATGCATGCATGCAAACACACACACACAAAAACTAAAATCACCACAAAGGTTGCGACACAATAACCACAGAACCAAAGAACAGGAGTGGCCTTATTGTCTATTACAGGCTGTTGGTTTAATGTGTGCTGCCTCTCAGATCATCGGACCATTTTAATGAAGCTCTGTTCAGGGGCATTGCAAAGTTAGTCATAACCCTGCTCCACCCTGCTGAAAGAGCAGCTTATAGGGAACTCAGATCACTGCAGTCACACTGCTAAACAGACTTAACAACAAGCTAAGGGAAAAGCCTTTGAGGGGTTTGCTGTTCAATGACACAAAGCCTCTTTATGAACCTGTGGTGTGTCGTTTCTACACAGCTTTCTTTATGACCGCCTTTCTATGAGTCTGCGAAAGAGCTGTCCAGTGCTGAAACCAAGAGAGGCAGATCATCTCATACTGCTTGTTGGTGTGAATCTGTGCGTGTGCGTGTGTGTGTGTGTGTGTGTGTGTGTGTGTGTGTGTGTGTGTGTGTGTGTGTGTGTGTGTGTGTGTGTGTGTGTGTGTGTGTGTGTGTGTGTGTGTGTGTGTGTGTGTGTGAGAGAGAGAGAGAGAGAGAGCCTGTGTGTTTTAGGTGCGACCATCATCCAGGCCTCTCTTATTCCAGTGTACCTCGGTCGGAGGAGAGGAGAGATTTATTTCAATCACATCCGAGAGTCTTCTGAAATATTGATGGCCTGCTGACTTAACAGGACAACAGGATTCAATAGTGTGGAGCTCCGATTGAAATCGGTTCAGAACGTGCATTCAAATTGGTGTAAATCAGAATCAAGACCAAAACAATTAGACTATCATAAGGACGGGCTTTACAAAGCACAACAACAACAACAACAACAACAACAACAACAACAACAACAACAACAACAACCCATAAGCTGACCGCGCTCTGATCAACCCGTAATATTGTGGAGTCATTGTCTGCATCAACTAAACGAATAAACCCCTTTAAGATCGATTTTATTTGGCATTTGGTTTAATGAATATAAAAAAATAATCAAACCAATCACAACAACAAAGATACAACTATTTGTCGATTGTAAAGATGTTTGACACTTTGGAAAGGTTAATTGCAAAGAAGTTAAAACACAAAATAAATGACCCAAAAACCAAATCACTATGCATCTGATAAATCACAGACTAAACTAACCATGAAAAGAGACGAGGCAGTACTATAAATGATATAGCCTATCCATGATTAAAATGCATGCCACGTTGCCGAGTATCATAAAGCCACTTGTTCCAACCAAACATGGCGATAATAAACTATTGCACTTTGAAATCACTTGCCAAAGGTATAAAGCAAGACGATCCAGCTGAAAACATTCTGTATAACAATTAAACACTGAACTGAAAGGATTGCATTGAGTAAGCCTGAAGCAATTGTTATCGAGACAATCTCAGCTGGGATGAGATCCTGGTTAACCACGTTTCCTTCAACAGATTCGCGAGTGTTTTCTAGATGCGCCGTTCACCGCATCACTACAGCACCACCAAACAGTCAGACGCCCACCTTACACACATCCCCACAACTTGATTCAAACATGTACGCCACGCCAAGAATAGCATAACTGATGGAATATCTAAACTGATATTACCGTGTGGAGGCCTTCACAGTAGCTCCAAATGCAGAGTGCTTACCTTACAAAGACCCCTTATCGTTGCGTCTGGTGGGGAGGATGCTTCTTTTTTCTTCAACACCAAGAAAGCATAGAAACTCCCACCTATTTAGGGGCCGTCTAAAAATAAAACCACTCTCCGCGAAGGTTGGCTGAGGGGACGTCTGCATAATGTTGCCTGGTTGCACGTTTCGCCTTTCATATCAAATAAAGATATTTATCAGCTTGCACACCAGTGGATAATCACAGCCTGCTTCGTGAACGGTGCATTTTATTTTAAGGGGAGTAGCCTACGTATTTGAATATTCAATAAAGAAATGTCAATAATGTAGGCCTAGGTGATCAGCTAGAATCACACAAAGGAAACCGAGTTAATCATAGAATGTATTTTTTAAAAATATCGGTAGGCATTTGCCCCTTCCACAAACGGCACGTTTCAAAAATCCAGAGGTAGACTTATCGAGCATTCGTATTGCCACCTGGTGGTGGATTGTCTGTATTGCAGCACCCAAACGTAATTTATCTTATTATTCTAAACATTTTGGATTTTAGAAATATAGGTAGATCTGTATGGTTACAGCGGCAAACCAAATTACCAAAATAGGAAATAACCTACCCCCTAACCGACCCCCTTCCGAGCCGCAGACCTGCTCGGTGCTGAAATACCACTTCCGGGGAGAACACCTAGGATTCCCAACAGTCGGTGCGAGAGGAATAATCGCCCACTTTACTGCTGTTGCAAAAGACAAGGATGCTCCATCACCATGAAGGAGAGAGCCAGTGCCATCGCGTCAAGCTCCTTCCATGCTGAATGTCGCTCGTAGCGTCGTGGTGCTGAAAGGACAGCTCAGGTATGTAGATGATTATAATGATGACTCGGTGTGGGATGCGGATGATTTGCTCATGGTCGCTACGATGCAAAGGCGTTATTATGCTGTTCTGGAGCGTTTCAATTGCTTATGCAGCAAATTATGGATTTAAATGGCTGTCTCTAAAGACATGCGATGGATTTACGTTCTATCTGAAAAGCCAAATAAGAGCTCTATGTGTGGCCTAATTCAACGACAATTATCCCCATAAATACCCCTGAACTAATTATACAATCCTGCCCTGGGAACGCAAGCTATTTCCCTATCCTCCAAACCCCCCCATGTAATCTCATTTGTTTGCGTTGAGCCATCATCTCCGTACTGGTAAATGGGCTTAGCTGTTTCGAAACCATAACCCCCTTTAGCACAGCAGATCTGACACCCAGACGCTGTCCTCGCTAACCGCTGGACACCTCCTCCTCCTCCTCCTTCCTCAGGGATGCTCGCCAGGATGCTGAGGCTGCGGCTCCTGAACGCAGTGGCTCCCGCCTACTTCTTCACCGCCACGGCAGTCACCTTCATACTGCATTTCGGTTTCTTCCTGCCTACCATTTTTCCAAGCTCAGGCTCAGAATATCCACTGAAGGGCTCTACGCTGCTGCACACCGCCGTGTTCCTGTTCATGATGCTCAACGCGCTGGGGAACTACATCATGACCATCAGATACCCCGCGGAAAGCGCCAACGACCCGATGGTAATCCCGGTGTGCTCACCGGATTGCTCGGACAGGATCGACGCTCACTACCTCCTGAACGGCCGTCATTTCTGCAAGCTGTGTAAGAAGGTGATCCTGAAGAGGGACCACCACTGCTTCTTCACGGGGAACTGCATCGGCAACAGGAACATGCGCTACTTCATCATGTTCTGCATCTACACGTCGTGCACCTGCCTCTACTCGCTGGTCCTCGGAGTGGCCTTTCTCACGGTGGAGTACGACATCTCTTTCGAGAACCCGTTGACCTTTCTGACCCTTCTCCCCCTCTCCACGGGTTACTTCTTCTTAGGTAAGTCGTTCACAGCTTTGGTGAATGAACACTAAAGTAGTGGCAGGAGAATTATTGCCCCCCTCAAACTTTGGGTTGTAAACGCCTGACGTGCATCACTATCAATATTATTACGGGTCATCCCTAATCCATGAATCTGGCGACTGCGTCTCATATAAGCTGTCATTGAAATGTTGTTCGCACGTTCTCCCCTTACCAGGAGGCGTCTCTGGGCTGCAGCTGTTCCTGGTCATCATGCTCTACGTTTGGCTCGGCATAGGACTGGTGTGTGCAGGCTTCTGCTGCCAGCAGGTGCTCCTGGTGGCCCGCGGACAGACCTGGTGTCAACTGCAGCAAGGCACGCTGGTACAGAGCCGCAGCCCCTGGAGAAGCAACCTCCGCGACGTTTTCGGCACGCGCTGGGGCCTTGGACTCGTCTGGCCCGTGCAGACGGTGGAGACGAGCGTCGAGGCACACGCGAACCCCAAAGCGCACACCGAATGACTCGCGCTAAGAGTCACCGCTTCCCGCTAGGTTAAGGACTTTAGGGTATAACGCTTTTGGCGGATATATTAGGCTACATAATCATACGCTGGAATGTTTTTCCACCTGCACAATTCGTCCTTCGACTCGGGCGTCAGAACCAGTTTGTTAACCAGCCCGGGAGCAGCACAATTATTTAAGTTAATTTATGTGGCATAAGGTACTAAATATAGGCCTTTCTATGTCTTAGGACGCTGGAACTGTTCAGCTATTTTGTCCATGACTTTGTCACGTATTTATCTCCTAGCTCTTTAAGTCATACATATCCTCACTTGCACTTTCTACAGTATTACTGTTCGTTGCTCTTCCCCTGTACATAGGACTGTGAACTTAGGTCATAGCTGTTTGTGATAGGGCTGGTAGACCCTAGGGCTGGTGTTAGAAGATGAGAGGAGAGCAGGCCCATTGAATCAAAGACTGGACAGCCCCATGTGACGGTTACATGCATCTAAGGGTATTTTCTACAGGGTGTTGCTCTCCAATCAGTCAAGACATATCTGCTAGGCTACTGCAGCTGAGACAATTAGAAACATATTTTACTATTTTTCCACAATTCTCCATGTGCCAAATATAACTAAGGTTTTTCAGACAGGCTGTTGGGCAACATCACGCTACACATATTGTAGATGTTTAGTGTAAATCTTTTTGATAAAGAAACTGTTTAGATACCCATCTGTATTATTGTAATATCTGTTATAATCGCATAATGCCCAGGATGTAACGAAGACCTATTTCATTCATTAATTGAAGGTGCCAACTTCAGTGTTATAGTGGACAATTACATTGTATTTTTGTAACCAATAGGTTTTACCTTGACAACAAAGGGAACATGTTTGTTAAAAACTGTGGGGCAGCTAGATCGAAAGATTTAGCATCGTCTGCAGAACCGTTTAATAAGAAATGTGTCTTTAGACCCTTTGCACTGTACTGTAGCTACATAAGTAGCAGTAATCTTAATGGGAACATCTCCATCCATTTTTAAATAGGGGACAATGGGTATATTCTGAAACAAAGGGTATTAAGAACTGCCTTTCTCTGATTTGAAGAAGAAATAGAGGATGTCCCATCACGTTATCCTAATAAAATATGAAACCATACTTGTATCTATTGTTAGTGTTATTCACACAGCTTATTATTCTTCACATTATCTCTCAAGATTGTTATTCGCTCAGTATAAGCAAGGAGTAACAATACAGAATTGCTTTAACCACAAACATCTTTTTGTGCAGAGCATCTTTTTTTAAATGTTTACTTATTACGTTTTGATTTAGCCAGTAAAAACAGGAAACGTGATAAGATCTCTTGCCTTAGACTGCACACTTAAATAAGACTATGAGCAGATTCACAGACATATTCAAAAGGCACATAATCCTGGACCGAATGAACAGATCAAATGTCTTCCTGCCTTCTAAAATACATTTTAATTGTACAGAACAATCTGAAATAAGTAACATTAAATGTTTTGAATTGTTTCTCTTCGGATGGTTAGCATCACAAGCTACTACATAATATCACACACGGTCAAGCTTTAATCTCTGCAGAGGAAAATTGTTCAACCAGATCTAATTCATGCGTCACTATGCGTTTGACGTCATATTCTTCATGTAGCTTTAGTCTCCCCAATAGATAGAAAAATAAAATCATAAATAAAGTAACATCAACAATAAAAACAATATTCAGTAAGTCAGCCCTCTACTTTTCTACAGTTTCAAAGACTTCAGTAGAGTCTATGTATCTCATAATAGGCAAAACAGAAAGACAACATCACCTGTATGAAACAAGTTTGGCCGAACAAAACTCGACTGTACTCCATAAATGCCTTCTCTACTGGAGTCCTGTTCAAACCCTTCAGGGTCACGCTACATACCTCCTTGATGGTAAGGTAAGGCATGCAATCATTGCTTGCTCACCTGGGAGGCCGGTAGCCCTATTGCCTACGATACGTGCAATTCCGTACCATCGAAAGTGCAAATTGCTAACAAGCAAGGGCTCCTAAAAGAAGCCCCACTCATTCTGTGCTTATGCTGCAGCTTTCCTCCACCTACCGGTACCTCACACAGGGATGCCCTGCAGGGCTCCCCCTAGCTGCGGCCCCTCACACTGCGGCGAGGCCTTGTCCTGCATGGCAAGCTGCAGCCGGGTCCAGGTGCGCGGGTCTCCGGTCCGGAGCGCCTCCATGAGCAGGTCGGTGTGCTCCTGGAGCAGCTGCAGCTGGCCCTGTGTGCGCCGGTTGTCCCTCATCAGCTGCTTGGTGCGCAGGGTGATGCCCAGCAGGCCCGACTTGTTGAGGATGTTACAGGTGTTGCTGAAGCGCTTCAGCTTGTTGCCGTTGTCGGAGAGCGCGTCCTGGAGAACGGCGTCGTGGTGGCTGTCGCCCGCCAGCAGCGGTGGCGCCAGGTCGGGTGGGTCGTGTGGGGCCACTACGGCAGCGAGCAGCGGGCGGAGCTTCTCGTCCAGGGGCGGCGGGCCGTCGGCGCCCGGGGCCGGGGAGTCGGGTCGCGGGAGGGCCTTGACCGGTGCCTGGCGTATGGGCGTGGCGCTGGGCGAGCTGTAGGGCCTGATGCTGTGGTGCGGGCGCCGCCGGTGTTTGCCGTGTCCCGGGGCGGAGCCGGTCCTCAGGGAGGCGGATCCCTGGCGCATCGACGGTCGCTCCCCAGGGTGGGGCGCGATTCTGGGGTAGGACTTGAGGATCGGCAGGTAGTCTTTTGGTTGGGTGTTATTTTCGGGGGTGGTCTTCGCGGGAGCGACGCTGCAGTTGGACACCATCGGCTGGAGGAGCACCACCTGGGATGGAGGCACCACCTCCACGGACGAGGGGAAGCTCCACTGCTTCTCTGGCGGGGTGACGGAGTTGGGCTGCAGAAGCAACACAACTTGTAATACCAACAGCATGAGGGTGAAATCCATGGCGACTGATGACGTGGGCTCGACCCAGAGCCAATCCTGTACATAGCGGGTTAGCTCAGGCTAGGATAGCGCCCGCTTGGGTCAGAGTTCTGGTTGAGGCCTAAACAAAACCTAACCCGCTCCTTGAAATGAGAGCCTGCTGTGTGGACTGCCAGTCATGTGTTCTACCACCACTGTAGCATAAATAAAAATACAAATCACATGCACCGCAAAGCATCATGAGGTACTCAAGAAGGAACTCAAGTACACTGACAAAACATGTAAACCCCAGAAGTAACACAGTCGACAGCTACATGTTCGCCCCAGAAGCAACACGGTCGACAATAACATGTTAACTCCAGAAAGAACACAGTCGACAGTTACCTGTTAACCCCAGAAGCAACACTGTCGACAATAACATGTTAACCCCAGAAGTAAAGTTGACTCCTCCCTGACAGAAAAATGTATCATGTTACAAATCAATAAATAAAAAATAACCAAATATCTGAAATACAGATGCAACCCTTTTAGCCCAGTACAACAACAACAAAACCAAACTGTAACAATCAGAACATGAGATCGGGGCATTACAAGTGGTGTGCAGCCACAAACCTGCTTCAGGACAAAGTTGTTCATGATGATCATGGGGTTGATTCCCGGGTAAGAGCGACCCACCACGGCTGTGTGGTCCAGGCCAACAGCGGACGCGGTCCTCCCGCTCTCCTCTAAGTCAGTCAGGTCCACGGCACTGAGGTAGCCGGAGCTGGCGTCTGAGACGGGGGGGAAGAGAGCAGTGAGCGGCTCCATCTCATTACGCTCAGACGGGGAACCTGATCCTCTCCTTTCAAACAATAACCCTGTCAGAGCGTTAAAACCATGGGGGCCATCCCAGAGATAACCGTCTGGTGTAAAGGGATACGGTGACACCAGCAGTAGGGGAAAACAAACTTTGTACAGTTAATCCCGCTCTTCAATTTCCCTTTTGAAACAGTTTCCTATTCGTATGTGGATGAAAGAAGGGTCTGTTCTTATTGAAAGGATAAAAGGATAGGTGGCACCTTTTCTACAAAACAGAAAGCTACAAAAATGTATCCCACGGGAAATCACTGGTGTGTCACAGTGCATATTCAGTAATTCAGGCAAACCTGAACAGCCAGAATCCCTCTCGGACCCGGCCTTGGATACAGCTGTGTGGGTCGCCATGGGGATTCTTTGTCTCCTGGAGCCCCCTGGCTTACCTAAGTGGCTCATGTGTTCCTGTAAGTGGAGAGGAAGGGGTTAACAGACAGCTACATAAGATGTTAAGTTGGGTGGACAGATGCTCCATCCTGCATGCACTACACTACACTAGCCATTCTATTCCACTAACATAAGATGTTTACAGTGATAAAGGAAGTCTTGCACTAAACCTGAATCATTGGGACACATCAATGTGTTGAATGTCATTCAACTGTAATGGAATTGACTCCCGTGTCTAAAGTCCATCAAAATCAATATATTCTAATTACTGTAAAAACAAATGATTGGCTAAATAAGTGGTAAGCACTACTATAACAATAAACCACTGGACCACAGTCCAGTCTTTTTTTCTAAAGTTGGTCGTGCAGTACATGTATTGTCTGCTAAATCACTAGCTCATGTAATGTAAAATTATTTAAAAATGATACTAGGCCTCACATAGTGGTGCATTGCAAACCATTGCTCGTAACTGTATCTGAAACAGACCACTTAAATGTATTTAATAAGTATATTTATAGCCTATTTTACGACCGTTACAAAGTCCAGCAGTGATTATGTGTATGTGAATATATAGCCAAAATAAATCATTGGGACACATTGTTGTGATTAAAAAGCTACAGGGTCCTCATTCTCAGTTCATGCAGGGGAGGGACAACTGCAGACGGGGACCCCCCTGAGCGAGACACCGTACGAACGTCATCTTGGTCTCGATCAAAAACCTCGCAATCAATACGGTCCTTGAAACCACTTAACGGAATGGGAAACTAGAAACCAGTCAGACCAGTGTAGCAGCGACAAGGACTATAGCCTCATTATGTTACAGCAACAATCAAGCTGTTCCAAGTATGAGCAGAACAAGGTGCTGCTGGTGGAATAGCCCTCCTAGCCTCCCTGGAGGGTACGACCATGTTGACTAATGTTAAGTGAACATGTGTCACTTATCTTCTCCATTAACATGTTCGGGTAGTTCATATACAACAACAAACATGTCTTATTTGATTGTATTCCACCATCAACCCTTGTGATCATGCTCCTGGTTTAGCTAGGTGGCTTTCGTTAGCTTCACAGCGGGGGTTCTTTAAAGGCTGTTTCATTTGTATTACTACTACGGTAAACGAGGACTTACACTAATGGATTTGCAGAGAGCTTACGATAACGCTGTTTCTTTGCAATCGAATAGTGTGGCGTGACAGAGAGGACGTACCGACTCGTTCTCTGCTGTCTACGGGACTCGGCGCCAGGGTTCACTGCTGCTGCACAGTCGGTGTGGTGGTTCATTTATCACACAACCATAGTGGTGCGATCGGTTGAATATCGATATTTGGTACTCCTTGTTGTGGATCCGATGATCAGATGGGTGGACGCCGTCGCTGAGAGCGTCAGAGGAGCGTGTTTACGGTCCTATCAGACCTACAGGCTTCTGCACTGGAGGGGGCGGTGATGCGTATACGTATACGCGTCTAATGGCGCTTCGATGACGCGTTAAAGTGAACGTGCACTAAATTTACACAAAAAAAATACAAAAACGAATCAGTTTCTTAAATGTATCCTTAAAAAGTAATAACATCAAGAAGATGAATCAATGCAATCTGAGGGACCGACCTGTCATTGCAGGCTGTCTGTATGTCAATGTTAGTTATATTATTTATGGCCAAAGAAAATGTGCCAAATCAATTAGCTACCATGGTTACACACCTAAATAGAACTGCTGCCTTTTTCCATAATGAGAAAAATAATAATAAAAAAATAAAACTTGCAGAAGCTTACATAATCATTGCACATCTGTTGACTATGAGCAATTTTTGAATTGTTGAATGAGTGTTACCATGATTATTTTCTTCAATAACGTGGCATTATAGCTTATAATCATGTCAATTGCTATCATTTGCATCGGTATTGTTAATTTCATAGTTTAGACCTATCTTGTAGGCCTACTTTAAATTGAAAAAATTGCATATTTTGATAGCATTCCGTTATAAGGAGAATATAAACAACAGCAGTGAAACAACGTAGCAGTCGACCTAATGTTCATAGTAAAACGACACATTTAAACAACTAGAGGCGATTTCTTTAATGCACTGCTCACATTTATTTATACACTCAAACTTCTTTGGATGAATCTTCAACACATAAATGTTTTTGGGTTACTTATTTTCACAATGTACACATGATTGCAAGTAGAAATTGGTTTAAATCCAGTGGTTTTAAAAAACATTTGACGAACAGTTTTCTCATAGACCGTGAAAGCATAGGGAAATAATGCGCTGTTTTAAATCACACCGCTAGAGGGAGACATTCCATTTTAGTGCATTCTAGACAAATGAAGAGACGCGATGGGATGTTTCTCATTGGCCGTGATGACAATACAGTTCGACGGAAGACGTTGCTTCAAACCTTGTTAATCCAAAGAATATTTTAGCTGTATCAATAAATAAACATTTTAAACAATGGTAAAATCTTTAAATACCTACATGATACATATAGTTGTTAATAACCAGTATAAAGAAGGAGTAAAAAACAACACAGTATTATTCTCTGTCTGTTTGGTCCTATTGCACTGGCTCCCAGGGATGTCCGTCGTGTCAGGTGTGTAACAGAATCGTTTTCACAAATCAAAAGGCACTTCCGGTTTAACCTTGATTTAAAAAGCTCTCCCCGTCCGCAGAAGGGCCTGTCGCCACAACAACCCAGTCTTTGAGTCTCTTGACTGCAGTCGCAGACAGTGAAGATCGACACGGCCATTGGGTTGGGAAATAAATAGTGAGCCATTTTGCGAGAGGGAGGGGGGGGGGTGTTGGGGGGCGTGGTGAAGGTATGCCACTAGTTACCTACGAGGGACCTGGCACCTAAAATAAACACAAACAATATTAAAAGATCAACATTAGCTTCAATGGCACTCCGGTAAAACCTGAAGGGTTGAGGCTAGTTTGGTTGAATAGTAGTCTGACCTGTCACAGTCTTTCCCTCTTTGTCTTTCCTTTCTCTTCTTTCCTCTCCCTCTCTGCCTCCTTCTGTAGAAAATAACATAATATAAACCTCCAGAGCAGAGATGCTATAGAAAAAATGTTTCACATCTGAGAATATGAACATCCACTTACCGTTCAACCCTCATGGTGGGTTCTCGTTTTCTGAGGATGGAATCAATTTAAAATCAGAACAAAGGAGCTATCCGATTAAATATCAAATGAGCATTGTTTTTATGAATATGTTCTCTGAGTTCTCTGCTCGCTTGTCTTACCTACATTCACATGTCTGATGCTCCACAAACGTCATCTCAACATATTCTTGACCTTGCGCCGCTGGCTTGATTTTCAACAGCTGTGGAAACAAAGACATTGAACCTGCATTATGTCAGTGTCCGATTAGCAACATGTGAACCAGAATAAACAATGTACACAGAACGATTCCCTGGATGGAATGAGTAAATAGCTGCAGTTTAACAGAAACATATACCATTTTTATCCTGCACTATCAATGATATTAAACCTGCACTATCAAGGATTTTAAACCTGCACTGTCAATGATATTAAACCTGCAATGTCAATGATATTAAACCTGCACTATCAACGATATCAAACCTACACTGTCAACGATATTAAACCTGCACAATCATTGATGGTAAACATGCACTGTCAACAATATAAATGATAGAGTAAACACATTGTACATTCTATTCTTTACACACATTCAATACAAAATTGATACCTACAGTAAACAAATTAAAAAAGGGTTAGTATTGGTTTCAGTATTATCATCCACGTCTGACCGCCTATGTCTTACCAGCATGGTAACGTTGGAGGTGTTGGTAGGATGGCACTCCATGTTGTCGTCCCCGCAGCAGCCAGCACAGCGCACCAGGGGCACGCAGGACGGGCTGTAGATGTGCTCCACCTCCCCGGGGTACTCCTGCACCACCTCCACCAGCTTCTCGATGGTCCGGCAGAAGCTCCGATGCCACACCTCTTGGAAGTTCAGGACGACTGCGTGTGACAGGGGTGCAGAGTGAGCCTGACCATGTTTTAGAATTAGGGTTACAGTGAAGTGATTCTGTGCGTGTGTGTGTGTGTGTGTGTGTGTGTGTGTGTGTGTGTGTGTGTGTGTGTGTGTGTGTGTGTGTGTGTGTGTGTGTGTGTGTGTGTGTGTGTGTGTGTGTGTGTGTGTGTGTGTGTGTGTGTGTGTCTTTGTCTTGAACTAATGGGGACAGCTTATACAAAAGTAATGAATTTTGTACTTTATTAAACATTTGAGGAGCAACTGAACAGGAATTTTGAACTAGCATGAACAACAGCACCAAACACAGGCACAGTATTGCGCTTTTCTTTTTTGATATGCTCAACAGATTGCTGTTTCTGATTGGCTGAACAGATTGCTTTTCTGATTGGCCCAACTGCTTGCTGTTTCTGATTGGCTCAACAGATTGTCTTTCTTGTTTGTAGTAAAGAGGTCTGTGTTGCTCTACAGTGTGACAAATGTAATTGACAAATCACATTTTTACTTAAAACAAAAAAAGCACAAGAACTTGTTAGAAGCTTGATGCTATTCTCAAATACCATTAAAAAAAATGTTCCCAACGAGTCCAACATGAAAGTGCTGCTAATATGCCTCTGTATATCCTGTTGTCATTTTGAAGGAACAACCAAAACAAAGTTTGTGTAATGCCCTCCTTCCTGTGGGAGTATATGTGTAAAAGTGACCCAATTGCATGGTCAAAGGGGGGGACGGGGACGGACGGAACATGGCAAGATTATGGCCGAACAAACAGTACGCTCAGGAAAAACAAATGTTGGAAACAAGGGACATGAGCAGGACCTGGACTGAGCTGGGACGGGGCTGCCCCGCGGGCCCCGCCGGGACCAGCGTGACCCCTGGGGTCAGAGACTGGAGCCTGATAGCACTGCAGCTGTTTATAAAAGCAGGACGGCTGGACGAAGAGGGATGGGAAGAGAGCTCTGTTCTGAGGAGGAGAAGGGAGGCAGCAGCCTCGTGCTACCAGTCCCCATGCCAGTCAGCCAGTGGAGCGCTCTGCTGCATAATTCCTGTTCATTATCTGGCCTTAGTTTTGCTTTGTAACTCCTCAATCCTCCCGTTGACTACCAGAGCTTTGAAGGGTTTTGTCAGTATTTATTTTGCAGTGACACTGATTTACAGCTTGGCCAGGAGGAGAGGAGGATGAGAGGGAGCTGGTGAGGGAGCAACATGTCTAGGGCCGTGACCTCATCCATCAGCCCTGCTGGCACTAAGCCCTTCTCAGGGCCTTGGAGCCCGGACGGAAAAGATCATCCCTGGCTCCCCAGACGTGAGCTCTCAATTCAGTGATCAGGAGTGGACTGATCACACAAGAAACAATAGACAATACTTTTATATTTTATGAATCATTCATAGGCAGTGTGAATATCACATCGTGAGGATGAGAATCACATTCTCGGTACTCCTCAATACATCAGACAGAGAGACAGATAGATGTACCTTCAGATGTGCTGTTTAGACTTGATGAGGGCAGGCTCTGTGAAACAAGAGACACGTTAGATAAGAACATTTGCCTTCATATTGCAGTACTTTGGTTGTTCAAAGAAGCTCAAAAAATCGCATGTTAATATTCTCAGGCACAATTCTACAAGCAGAATAGACATCATTGCTGCTGCTTAAACTCCAGCCGGCTACCACAGAGGGCCACCAACCCAGCACTAATAAAACCTGCATCATAACTGATTATAGGCTTTTCCAATATTGATATTAAAGGCAAATAGCCTGCAGAGATCACTAGTTTCATGGCTTCACAAACCATTGTACAATCAGTCCCCATAGACGGTATCTAACTGCTGTTGGGAGGATCATTTCGATAGTTAATATTGAAAATATTGAAAAGTGTACTAGATGAGACACACTGCGAACCTATTCAATTATATTTGGTGCCTTCCTGTCCCAAACCTGTTTCCTGTGGCGTAAGAATATGCCCTATTTATTTCCCCATTGCTTGTTTGTTCCCCTCTCTCTGACATGTTTCCCATCGTCCCCATCATAAACAGAGACCCTTTCTCATCAGTCTGGGAAAACACAAACCCTCTTCAACGACTCCATCTCAGGATGGGAAATCCAGCATTTGATATAATCTGTCCTGGCAGAAGCGGATGGACAGACATGCCTCCGTCATCAAATACCCAAACACCTTCGGTGTCAAACTGATATTAGTCCCCTGCTTCAGTTCCATGAAATGGTTACCCAAAATCGTTGGGTAATAAAGTAGGATGTTCCTTTTTTCAACCATCTGCCTCTGAACGTTGCCCATTCTTCCTGTTTTTGGACCATATGTGTGTGAGGCGAGGACACTGGTTATCAGTGCTAAAGTCAGCCATTTTTATCAAAACATTTGGAGTGGAATGTCCTGCTTCCACGATGACAGATAACATCACATAACATCTATGTTTTACTGTGCGCACACAAACAAGCACACACATACGCACACACACACATCAACAAGCATGCACACAAGCACACACATACGCATGCACACCCACACACACAAAGCGCACAACAAGAACACACACACACACACACACACACACACACACACACACACACACACACACACACGCACAAGCATGCACGAAAGCGCTCGCACACACACACACACACACACACACACACACACACACACACACACACACACACACACACACACACACACACACACACACACACACACACACACACACACACACACACACACACACACACACACACTCCCACACACACACACAAAAGTGCAGCAATCTCCAGTCCATCTAAGGTTTGCTGGTACCCCAGCATTCCTTGACAAATTCAAGTTCAGATGCCCATGAGCAAGCCCTATTAACCTAACCAGGCATTGCATTGCTGCCCTTCTCCGGTGGATGTGCGAGTTTGAAGGCAGTAATGTTGCAATAATGTGCTCTGCTCATGAGTCAAAGCAATTTCCTAACCCTTACTCAGATCTGGATTCTGGGTTCAGACCTTGGAATGACTAAGCACCCACTTGGCATCTTGCGTGTGGTTGGGAATTAAACCTGAGGTAAGCTGTGACACGCTGGCAGACCGGCTTCACTACATGAGGACGGTCACGTAGCGACCAGCAGCTCCTGCTCTTTGACTTGGTGAGCATTTGGAAAGGAGCTCATTGTGATGCCGTTTGTGTGAGTTTGTGGGGATTGGTCGTGGAATAATCACACTTGTTTCCATGGAATACTATTATTGCATAAGACATGGATGGGAACTCGACCATAACCGGAATCACAGCAAGAAACGTACCTACATTTGTTTTTGCAAGAAAATAATCTATAAAATGTTTGTTTACTTAGATTTGAATAAATGTATCATTCAGCAGCCGTTCTTTGATAGCATTACGCAAACATGATAACCACTTATCCGACTGGAGTTTGAAGAACTTAAGATGTTTATGGTCCAGGCCTCCCCAGCTGGAGAAACTCTTTCTAAAGCATTCTCCCTGGCATGGAGCCAGCGGAGGGGACCCAGAACAGTGGCTTGTGATGACCAAAGCAAATCTGTTGTGGCAGTGAGTAGTTGTAAACTTCTGGAGTTTGTGAATGTCAACTTTTCAGCAGGGGGCCTTCAAAGAGCTGCTCCATGCCTTTGTTTAAAAGCGAGATCCCACAGAGCAAGACGTACAATATTTGACTTCAGTTCCTAACCAACTCTTTTCCTCATCCCTTTCTCCCCCTCTTTTTTTTTTAACAAATCTGATTCCAGCCCGCAACCAAAAACCACGGCCTTCCAGACATCCACCATCAAACAACGTGTCTCCCAGTCCTCGCTCAGGGAGAACGACGGGACCACAACGCCACGCCGCGGTATGTATACGTGAGGCCATCGCAATAACAACAATGGCAGCCGGCATTGAGGAGCTGACGGGGTCCAGCTGGGCGTAGGGGGTGGTCAGGCCGGGGCGCTCCATCACCGAGCGTGAGCGGAACATCAACACACTTCAACAGAGCTGCACGGGTCACAGCAGCAAACCCCAGAGAAGGTACAGAGGAGGAGAGAGGTCTGCTACTGCACGTACTGATTTGGAGTGAATGCAAGCAACAGACTTAACCGTTCAATGAACGTCACTTCACTTCGGCTGTAAGGAAAAGCAAAAAGCTGTTGTGTACGTGTTGCTCATAGGAAATCTGCCCAGTCCACGGTGACTTTGTGCTGTAGATCAAGAGGTGGGATTGGTGTTTAGTTACTAATCATGGTTAATAAGACTGAAATCAGAGAACCCATGTTTATTTCGCTATTTGGACGTTTATTTAGAGTCTGAATAAACTAAAAGTCTAAAAGTTATTGACGTCAGTGGAATATGTTGGCCTTTTCTGTGTACACCGAATGCCTCAGCAAGAGCTCCATAAAATAATGTTTTTCGATTCAATGGGAACAAAAAGCATTTCCTCAATAGAAGACTAATTAATGCATGTGTACACACACACACACACACACACACACACACACACACACACACACACACACACACACACACACACACACACACACACACACACACACACACACACACACACACACACACACACACACACACACACACACACACACACACACACGACACAGGTCTCCAGATAAGGCTGGTAATTGCGTCCCTATTACAGTAAACGGCCTTCTCCCATGTAAACCACACTAAATTACTTCAAGATGGGAGATTAAAGCGTCCGAGCAGACAAACGCCCCGAGCGTCACTTCTACTCCTCATGCCGAGGAAGGACAAATCCATATTTCCTGATTGCCCCTCTCCCCCGGGTAGGGGCATTACAACCACGGGAGTAGAGGCCCCACTGGCCAGCCCCTCACTGCACGCCATGCTGCAAGCTGCAGGCCTGGAGGAATTATCATGGGAGAGGATGTGGGGGACCCGGTAACACACAGGGACGCACACACAGGGAAGCACACACAGCGAAGCACACAGGCACGCACGTGCACACACACGTTGGTGTGTGTTTTTTTAATCCGCACACGTACAACCTCACACACCCAATTACATACAAATGCACAAGCCAGCACATGCAGAACCCAACACACACTAACTACTCACACACACACACACACACATATATATATATATATACTACTATATAATATATATATATATAATCACTACATATATATATATATAACTATATATACTATATACATAATATATATATATATATATATATATATATATATATATATATATATACAGTATATATATGCTTGAGCTCATGTCTTTGCTACAACAATTGAGTTCTTCGTTTGGGGTCAAGGCTGAGTGTGACCCAAATGCTCGGACCCCCATGTGGTTTGGCTTCCTACGCTGATGTAATGGACACACCTGCACTCGGCCAGCTCACCGTACACAGATACGTTGGCGACATGTGGCCATGTGGCCAGGGCTAAAGACAGCCTTCAAGTCATCAAGAATGCTGGTCAGCTACAGCAGAGTTGAGACCCCCACTCCACTCCTGTTTCTCCTCCCGCCAAAGTAAATAAAGTCTTTCCAGAGTAAGCATTTCAACTTTAATCTAATGCCATCGATGAAGCTTTGAGACGTGTGTTTGCTGAATGAGTTAACCAACCACTATTCCCCTTCAGTGATCCAGGGGTATGAGAGTATCATCAAGAAAGGTGAAGCCTGCATACTGCACGTTGAAAGAGGCAATAAATCTCAGATTTGAAACACATTCCGGCTGTTTGACTAGAAGGCTCGAAGGTGTGGGAGCTGTCACATGGGCAGGAGGAAACAGGCATTGGCATGGTGCTTCTAACAATAAAACAACCTTTGAATTCAGACCGAGCAGGGCTGGCAGGATGTAAGCACTTGTCTCTCTCTCTCATTCTCTCTCTCTCTTGCTTGCTCTCTCTCTTTCTCTCTCATTCGCTCTCTCTTTCTTTCTCGCTCTCTCTTTCTTATTCGCTCTCTCTTTCTTACTCGCTCTCTCTTTCTTACTCGCTTGCTCTTTTTCCCCCCCTTCTCACTCTCTCTTTTTTGCCATCTCTCTAACACGCAATCACACACACACAATCACACACACACCACACACGCACACGCACACACACACACACACACACACACACACACACACACACACACACACACACACACACACACACACACACACACACAATCACACACACACACACACACACACACACACACACACACACACACACACACACACACACACACACACACACACACACACACACACACACACACACACACACACACACACACACACACAATCAAACGCACACACATACACACCACACACCAGGACAGTACACGAGGATGGCGTGACACCTCTGGACCCGCCACAGGAAGTGGCAGTACTATGCAGGAGCAGGGGGGACAGCAACATGTCAGGGAATGTGCGGCGAGCGGGGAACACGGCCGTGAGGACGGTGACAGCTCCACCGCTGGGGGGGGCAGGACATTGTTCCACAGCCCAGGTGCTTCCACTCACGCCTATGTAAAGAGCCATAGGAGATGGGGGCTATTTCGGGAAATGAAACAAAAATAAAACACAACACACCGGTTCATACGTCTCGATGTAAAACAGGGTCGAGGCTGAAGGTCTATTAATAAGGTTATACAAGGTTATGTTATGGGGCGTTTTGAGAATAATTTGTTTCTGGATATGATGACGTAATTTCATCGGAAATGAATAAAACTGACATATTACGTTACTTTTAGGTTTTGCATTTTATCCTGTTTTTTGTAGTACTGTACTTAACATTAGACCCAAGGTAAACCATGGGTCTAATGTATATTGTTTATGATCGGTCTGGTCTTCTTATGGCATAAAGGCAAGGGACAGACCCCTGTGTAGCAAGGTCGCGACAGACCCAAGATTAATCAGAGACTGTGTCGAAATTAACATTCATCAGCAACGAGGACGATGGCAAATTTAAAATCTATTCCTATATTTAAAAAAATCATACATTTATTTTAAGAACAGGGACATTTCCGGGAACTGGCCACCGGGGGAAAGGCCACCAAAGACAGGGCCATTCCACCAAAGATGAGGACAGGCCACCAAAGATGAGGACAGACCACCAAAGATGAGGACAGGCCACCAAAGATGAAGACAGGCCACCAAAGATGAGGACAGGCCACCAAAGATGAAGACAGGCCACCAAAGATGAGGACAGGCCACCAAAGATGAAGACAGGCCACCAAAGATGAAGACAGGCCACCAAAGATGAAGACAGGCCACCAAAGATGAGGACAGGCCACAAAGACGGGGACAGTCCCCGGGTGAACGAAGTCTTCTGGTCAGCATGACATTTGCTTAATTTGATGACCTTTGATTTCCAAATAAATGTTCAGTAATGAGCATCAGAACCACACAATCATCAATGTGACCCTTGAGGATCACTTTGGATTGTGATCAACTAAGATCAAATACAAATCACATGCGTTTGCATACCTTGTGAATGATATCGGTCAATTTACATTTCATTGTGTCTTTTCAAATTTATTGCTTGACTTGATCAGACCAACCTGTCTCCATTTGGCTCATGAAAACCTTCATTTCTAACTTTTATACTTCTATAGAATCACACTAACTTAAATAAGGAACTTGTGCAATTGGACCACAGAGAAACATTAAATGCACACAAGCCCATCAACTGACATTTGATTGTTGTAGGATGCATCAGTCATAAAGTATTTGGCAGCAGATCAATAGCATCAAGGATCAGGGGGTGAGTGACTCACACAGATGCCTCAGGAAGATTTCATACTGTAAACCAGTAGGCCAACACCAGGCCTGCTTCGTCATTACCTCCACCTTCTCCCTCTCCCTCGTCTTCTTTTTCAGTATGAGACCATCCTGACCTTCAGAGTTCTCATTCTGTTTATTTCTGACATTTAGAAGAGATTAGAAAATAAATGATAGGACCAACCAGCAACAAGGGGAGGGAGCTGGAGTTCACAACGGAGAAGGAGCAATGCAGCCTGTAAACCGCTTTAAAAAACAATAGCGGGTCCCAAGGAAAGGTTAGCATTCTACAGAGAAATCATCTGATAAAGACTGAATAAAGGAGCAGAAATCAACGTGGTGTTTGAGCTTTACTTCAGACCAAATTCAGTCATAGCGAAGAGAGCAAGAACATTGCTCTGATTGGCTGGATCTTTTGGACCAACGTAAGGCTGTGACCTAATCTGGAAATCAATTACTGCCCAGCCAAGTCCAGACTGATGTTCAATGCAAAATACAAACTTCAACATCTGGATGGTCTCACAAGGCTTCCCTTGTGGTTGGACACTGACTAGATCCAATAAATCGTACAATGATTGAGTGACGAAGACTTCATGACTTTCAGACATCCACAACTTTACATTATATTATTTTGACATTCATATGATTTCATTCAATCACTATTGACAAGGGCTTTTACTCCATCGATTACAGAATCATATCTCTATTTCAAAGGAATATTGAAACAGGGAGAGACTCAGTGTATGGAGAAATTGAGTAGTAGGCCTGAACAGAGATTCAGCCTTAGCCGTCCTGCCATGTTTCCCCCCTTAGAATGAGCTAAACATGTCCCCCCCCCAACCAAACCAACCTGGCTAGTGTCATGACATGCTTGGTTGAGGAGGAGTCTGGGGGGCGGGACATTCAGACCTTCAAACGTTACGCGCCGAGACCACTGGAAGCTGCCGTCGATGACGTGTGCACGGGCTGTCAGTCCCGCCGAGGGGGGCGGGCTATGAACGGCGTGAGAACGGCCCGGAATAGATGCCCAAAGATGTGTTGTACGGAACGAGGGGCTTCGGCAGCACTCACACACACACACACACACACACACACACACACACACACACACACACACACACACACACACACACACACACACACACACACACACACACACACACACACACACACACACACACACACACACACACACACACACACACACACACACACACCACACACACACACACACACACACACACGCACCTCAAGACGTTAGACTCTGAAAAGGATCTTTGGGTAAGGAGCGTGTGCCAGTGTCCGCCGGTGCATTCGATACCAGTGTACCCCTCTCAGACACACACACACACACACACACACACCACACACACACACACACACACACACACCACACACACCACACACACACACACACACACACACACACACACACACACACACACACACACACACACACACACACACACCTCCCTGTCCACTTGTTTGGAGCTCGTTCCTGGCTGGCACACACTCAACAGGGGGCCACTGACAATGTGTGGCCACACAGAACAGACCAGCATTGTAAGCATCTGCACGTTGCTTGACAGTGATATATCTGGGGGAAATTAGTATAGCATCACTTTCGAACACACACACACACACACACACACACACACACACACACACACACACACACACACACACACACACACACACACACGCACACACACACACACGCACACACACACACGCACGCACACACACATGCACGCAGTGCACACATGCATGCAGTGCACACCTGCACACAGAAACAATAACCACACTTGCATATCATTGTCAATCCATGTCAAAAAGTGGTCCTTTGGAAAACGGTATTTATACACCTACCTCTATTATTAAAGTGAGTTGTGGCAGGTAAGATGGATGCAGGTGGAGATAAACGTTCCTGCCAGTTTGAGAAAAAAAACCAGGGACACGATCTCCAAGGGGTTTCTGGCATTATATTGCCTCCTCTACAACACTGCAAAACTATCTGAAACCTTAAAATACGTTGGGAGTATATAATATAATTTGAATGAATAAATTTGTCATTCAATAAAAATAAATGATTGCCATGGTTTGAATACTTACTTTCAAACAAAGTTAACGACGTTGCCAAATCCACCCGTGCCACAGTATGACGTGTTTGTAATTACTAGTTTAGCTTCCACATATGTAACTTTGAGTGTGCTTGCATCAGCTTCTTCACAGAGGCTTTTTCGCGTGAAATTTGTCACGTCTCACTCATCAAATGGACTGGGATGACACATTCCCAAAGGTTTGAATACACAATGGTCTACCACTATCAATGGCCTCCACAGAGACTGAAAGACTGGAACAGACTCAAACTGAGAATAGGAGCTATTAAAAGGCTTGAAAGCGGAACTATATGTTACTACAGCACATTAATTCACTTGCCTGCTTTATCAAAGATGAAACAACATAATGAAACGTAGGCCATACTTAATGAGTTATAGGCGTACAGTATACAGTTATGCAGCAATGACCCAGTTATGCAGCAATGACTTGTTGCCGGAACCTCATACAATAGAATTACGACAAAAGATAATCACGTAATTAGATGATCGAGTAATTGACGAGTTAAGTTCATACCTGGGCAGGTGAGAGCTGCAGTTGGAGCGCTGCGGCCATCAACGTGATTACGCACAGCTTCATGTCGTGGTCTGTTGGATACCTAGCGAGAAGGAGTTGATTCTTCCTGCTAACAAAGAGGATGCTGGAAGGAGAAGTGGAGCAAGAGCAGTGGAGTTGTCCTCCGCTCCCTTCTCCGGTGAGACTGCGTCTCGGCACGTAGATCCACTAGTCTGGTGTAACCTGATGAAGCGCGCCGTGGAAATTAATGAAGAGGGTTTCTCTCTCCAAAGAGGGACCGAGGAAAAGATATACCCCGAGTCGGTCTTATCTTAGATTAATATACATGAAATAAATTACCATAAAGAAAGCATTTAATGCTAGTTTTAAGAAAGAACGTCAACATTGCAAAGTATATAACATAATAAAAGGCTGTTATAAATTTGACCGAACTAAATTATGAAAAAATGATATGATCAAATCATATCTGCTCCAAAAATAATATCACTAATCGGCAGTTGTAGTTTGTTAATCCGTAAACCGTAGAGTTTAAAACGTTGTTTTGCGCTCTGTGCCAATGGTAGTTAGAATGGGGGTTTCTAATTGCCTTCACTACCTTTTTACTGGCGGGCCAATTTAATCTCCTCCCCCATAGCTTCCGCCACCCCTTCTGAGTGGGACGGAGCGGTCAGTTGAGAAGATCTGATCAGTGAATGATTATTCTGAAAACGTGTGCATGGATTTCTTATTTAACTAACTTCCAGTGCATAATGCAATATTTAAACCCTCATTTTAGAATGGATGTACACTGGATGTACATGTATGTTCATGCATGTATAATGGATGTAATGTAGGATGGTACAATGGTGCATTGTTATTTCAACATTCTAAACTTTTGGGAAAAAACGTTCCAATTCTTGCTGTGGGCGAGGTTCAGACACTCCGGGATGCAGGAGAAATGAGGGCCAGGCAGGCAGATCGCATTACTGTTGACACATAGAGGTAATCTTCTGTCTGCGAGCCCTGTGTTTGCAGTAGCCTTGGAACGCAGGGCTCCTACTGGTAGGGCTTCCTCGCATTCCTTCAACCCTGAAGAATCCTGCTGCTGTGGATGTTAGTAGGAACAACTTTCCTAAACTCTGAGCAGAGTAGAGCCAGCAGTTCTGCAGCCTCGCTCTTCCACCATAGTAGTAACCTAGTGGTCACGTGCAAACGGCCCAACGCTTGGTTTATGGCCACAATGAAAGATCTCCCGTTGTGCAGCAGAGCGAAAAAGGGGACACGGTATAGTGTTAAATAAATTAAGGTTTCTCGAAAAGAATCGGTGGATTCTTTTTTTTTTCTTACAACCGTAAGAGGAAACTGAACCTGTGCCAAGAAACGCATGGCTCTTCAGGGAATTATTTACTTTGGTGCTGCACGACTATTTAGCTTTTCCCTCTCTCCCCCTCGCCCTGCTGCTCCCTTCACAGCACTGGTCAGGGACATCCCCCACACCCCCACCACCCCTCCCGCAGAATCAATCTTTCTCTCAAACTGTCAAAATATACTCCCCTCATTACCGGAGCAGAGGGCGTGTTCAGCAGGGCACGGGTGCATCCCAAAATGTGCAAAGCTTTTGGCCGATTCATTCCGGAAGGTTTCCTTATCTTTTGATGGCTCGATATGTCTTATAACGATATTAAAAAACATATTACTACAAACCCTGGGATTTTTGGATGGAAAAGCGAATACGATAAAGAATGATGTTCTGTTTTATTTGCCTTCAACGGTTTTTTATTACATATCAAAAATGAAACGTACATGAAATGAAAACCAAAAGAGCAAAAAATAACCGCGCTAAAAATATTATTTTTCAGAGAAAATAAACAGGCACGATGCCAAGAGCTCCTTAATTACGTCCCAGCACTCAGTCTCTGTCCTCAGCCCATAGATCTACATGGACGGGTGGTAATTATGTCAATCAATTAGTCAACAAGCACACACTGACTGCATGGGTAGACCAGCTGGTGAGTGATTGGCTGTTCCCAGCTCCACTGATTCTTCGCTCTGTCATCTCCTGGGCCGTTTGTAGGCCTTCGCTGCTCTGGTCAGCGAGCCCAGAGATGAGCCCTCAGCCTCGCTGCCTCTTGTCTTTGTGAAACAATGTGTTTGGACAAGAGAAAGCATCAGTGCGCCTCCGATTACACACGCTCAGACTTCAGTCGAGAGGATGAAAAGGGAGACGATTTCGACCTCAGTAAATCTTCTACGGCTGGTTTTTAATTTTAGAGGCAGTATTTTATTTTGGAGTTTCATAAACGTTATTGGTTTTGAATAGATAAAGGGATAGTTCAATCGTACATGAATAAAGTAGTAATGAATCATTGATGAACCTTAGGGTGCAAGTAAGTCAAGATTACATGAATAAAAAATTCAAACTGGGGAGGAAGATCCAGGAAGATGTAGGAATATATTTTATAACTTTTATAATGAAGGAAGATATGCAAAGTGAGGAAATGTTGAGCAAGAACAGATCTCATGTGATAAGGGAGTGGGACCCAGACGAGCTTTAAGAGCTGCAGGTTGTGTTTTCCTTGACTCATGTGTCTCTGTTGTTGATCTGAAGACCAAAGAGAGAGACTGGATAACCCACAGGTGGTGGGTTGCCAAAGGGTGCACATCTCCCCCAAGTTTCTTTTGCACCACTGACCTCTCATTTTCCCATATTAGACGCGGAATGAAAGGTACAACATTATGAACAACATTAATGATGTCCAATAATCACTGTTAATGGAGACCTGGTGTCTTCCACTGGTGGGACATTAAAGAGGAAGCATGTTCCTAGCATGCAAACCTCGAGGTGTTTTAAGGGCTAAATAAGGAGCCAATAAGGGCTAAGAATTGACTTCTCAGTCATTAGGAATGAGACAATCGCCCCGTGGAAGTAACCCAGCCGATCCAGGAAGTCTCGATATAAAAACATGAATAATGGGACTGATCACCAAGTGTTGTGTTTCTCCAAAAAGCAGAACAACAATACTGTCCTGAAGATCGGATCTTGAAATGTCTTGATTCATAGCAGACCACCTGGGCCACATGCCCTGACGGGATGTGATAAACACTGCCTTCCTGTCAATAACCACTTCAACCAATCCCCTACTGTACTAGCAGCAGACTGGGAGGACAACGATTTGAACAGAAGGTAGAGAAGGATGTTCTCCAGCCATGAGTTGTATTCTGGTTATTGTTATCCGACAAATATTTACCTTATTCTCTCGTTTCAGACGTGTAAAATCCTGTTGACGCTTCCACGGGTCACGTGTTTTGGTCTCCGGCACGACGTGTGCGTTTCTGACGCACGCTACAAAGCGAGGGTCAGGTGTCGTCCTGTTTACGTGCCCGGCTCCGTTCTAAATAAGAAGGCATTGTTTTGTTTTGTAGGAAGTCGTCACCAGCACAACAAGTCACCTCTACAGATGGCGGGGAAGTGATGTTGGTCAGAAATATGTTCGGAAACAATCAAGTGTGGTTCTCTCTGAATGTTGCGTTACTTTGAACCCGGGTCCAAATGGATGTTACCATTTCTTTACCTTCCGCTCTCTTCCGACCAGCACAGGCCACGCTGAAGAGAGATGCTTCTTGACAGCGCTCTGTTGAAGCATCGTCTGTTCATTTTAATTTGACAGACAAATGAGAACCCAACTGCCGGGCAGGCAATGGATGCCAAGCAGCCGTCCATGGGGTCAGCTTATCTTAGGAGGTAGTGCGGGTTGACTTATATCAGAAGGTTTCCAGGTCGATCCCCAGCTCCTCCCCGCTGAGTGTCGAGGTGTCCCTAAGCACGACACGTAACTGCCCCCTGACGAGCTGGCTGTCGCCTTGCATGATTTGCCAGCATCCAGACACAGTATATGTTTGCTTTTCATGGGACAAAATAAGTAATGCTTTCCCAAGTACGTTTTCATAAAGTTTTCGCCTCCACACGTCAGGCATAAAAAGCACACCCCTCCCTTTGGTTCGGTCAAAAAGAGAGGGGACTTGGACCAGTAATAACAGTGAGCAACATGACTTGCTGTGTGTATGCCAGGTCTTAAAATACATCAGCTTTACCGGCATGAATGAAAAGTCATTGGCATACAAGAGTCAACCACAGTTGGAGAGGAATAGTCAACTCATAGCTCAGAATCACTGATGCATCATCATGATGTGGATATTTGCAGTGTGCCGGAGCAGGTAGGCCTACTGTGGTACACATCAGGTTGGTCAGCATACGTCCATGTTTCCGCGTGCGCATGAGAACCTCGTTGAGTCCGCTGACATGTTATTGGAGGAGATAAAGCTTGACAGACGTATTAATAGAAGGAGATTGCATGCAAGTCGATGGTCTGGACGATAGGATATATTTTTTCCGAGAAGTGGGAGACTTCTTGTTAACATAACAAGTCAATCAGGCAGATTTATTGCCAGGATTACCGAACAAACGCAGGTTGTTTTTCCATGCTAAAGTGTTTTTCTTTTTACTTCAAATTAGTTTAACCTCCCTCAGGGGATAAATGTGAGACCTTTAAAAGGTTTTCTGAAAGGAACAATTACTCAGTTAGATATGCACACATGCATGCACACACACACACACACACACACACACACACACACACACACACACACACACACACACACACACACACACACACACACACACACACACACACACACACACACACAACACACACACACACACACACACACACACACACACACACACACACACACACACACACACACACACACACACACACACACACACACACACACACACACACACACACACACACACACACACACACACACACACACACACACACACACACACACACACACACACACACACACACACACACACACACACACACACACACACACACACACACACACACACACACACACACACACACACACACACACACATTTGTGTGTGAACACCACACAGATGCGTGCAGTTACGTACTCATGAGCCCTTCACACAAACATGCACACAACTACATGATGATTTACCATTAACTTCTTAATACTTAATACTTTTCCACATGTATGTCCTTCGCAATACCTTCTTACTGCAATTGGAAAATAAACAAAACATACTTCACAAATAATCTCAGTGGGTTAAAGTGCTATTTCATTATTCTCAGCTTTTACCAACAATGTAGCTATGTTACTTAGTGAAACGTTTGTGGTATAAAACTGTCAACAAAACCAGTTCCAAGGGCATTACCGCAACAAGAGCATTGGCCACTTAGTAATGAACCGTATACCGGTGACTGATCTGATTAAACCCTCTTATTCAAGCTCAAGTCTTCATATTGAACCCAGAGGAACCAAATATGTCTGAGAGTTTCTCGATTCGACCCCAGACGGGGAGAAACAGTGACGGACAAGGACGAAAGCAGAGCCAGGCCAAGGCACGAGTTGGCGTGAGGTGGAGGTTTGAGGCGGTCCCCTGGTGAAGAAAAAGGTGCGCCCCAAGATGTATTTATGTGCCAAAGATACGTATTTATATATACAAAGCAATACATCCAATCAGAAAAAGCTTGTCTAACAAGAGACAGTGGATTTGGGGGTGGGGTGGGGGGGTTGGGGGCGGAGCCAGTGGTAAAGGGGGGGGAGGGGACTCAGAGGTCTAGGGGGAAGTTAATAAGTTGGGATAATAAACAGTACAAGTTGGGCCCGATGGGAATTTGGCAGCGTCCCGCTAGGGCCCTGCTTTCCACCGGAGGGTCGGCAGCCGGCTACTGTCCTGGGCCCGTGGTCGGGACGGGTCGGTGGGCTTCCTCACAGACAGACACTGTGTGTGTTTGTTGTCGCAGTCCCTGCTAACCCGCCTCCGGCCGGCACGAGGCAACCGGGGGGACGGAGGTGGAGACAACCGACCCCAGATGGCTGCATGCCCGGGGGACCCCCGTGGGGGAGGGAGAGAGATGGGAGACATGCACTGCACACACATACACCCCCATACTCGGTCACACACACACAAACACACACACACACACACACACAAACATACTCTGTCACACACACAGATACACACGTGATATTGACGCTGCAGGTGAGTGTAGTCAGTGAATGAATGTCGTTAGTCAATGATTGAACAGGAAGGCCTGGCTGCTGTCAAGATGAAGTTGGATTATTTCTTCTCAGTCAGAATGACTTTTTAAATCATTCATTCGCTGTCCAACGTGCAATTTTCCATTGCTGACAAGAAAATGACAAGTGACAAAAGACAAACAAACAACAAAGGCAAACAAACAACAACACAAAGCTCCAGACTGGCGAGGCTGTGTTTATGTCTTGAAGAAACAGGAAATTAAAGAAATTCACATGTGGATTTCAAAAAATAACAACAAATGACAAGAATAATATCCATACCATTCACCCTCTTATTGGTATAACATTGTTATATTATAATAATTGATTTATGGGTTTTAAGGGGATTCAGAGCCCAAATAGATCAACTATGAGGCAACCCACCATCATTTGTTTCATCAGAGCGCATTCATAAATTTCATGCGCTCTGATTTCCTCCAATCAGCTGTCCCCAGCCCAGGCACCCTCGTCTCATCAGGTCTCTCTCCTGCGGCGCCATGACAACCTCCCCTCTTTGAACTATACTGTAGCTTTAAGTCATCACCATGTCAGCCCGCCCGACACGGTGACAAGAAACAAGAAGGCCGCCTTTAATGCCAGCGCTGTAATGTTCCACCACGGCAAAATACTTTTAACGTTCTCCATGCACGTGTCCCCCCAACATCTGGGGAGCGTACAACTGTCGTCTCCCCTCGACAGAGGATCGGGGATGTGGGTGCGGGCGTGGCCGACGGGGCTGGGTGGTGGTGGGGGGTTTAGGGACTGATTTGATAAGCAGTGGACCACAGTGGAAGGGGGGGGGGGGGGGGGGGGGGTTGACCAGTGTTGAATAAACCCAGAACCCCTACCACACCCAGCTAATGGCTAATGTACAACACAAAACAGAACACACACACACACACACACACACACCACACACACACACACACACAAACACACACACACACACACACACACACACACACACACACACACACACACACACACACACACACACACACACACACACACACACACACACACACACACACACACACACACACACACAAGCATACAATACAATTATAATCAGTGTGTTAACCATTGATAATAAGCAGCAGCGATCAGGAACAAATAAACAGAGCAGCACCTTCGGGCTCCAGGGGACTACCAGAGAGCTCCAGGGGTGAACAGGGAGGGGGAGGGAGGGGGAGGAGGAGGAGGAGGAGGGGGAGGAGGGAGGAGGAGGAGGAGGGGGAGGAGGGGAGGAGGGAGGAGGGGAGAGAGAAGGGAGGAGGAGGGAGGAGGAGGGGAGGGGAGGAGGAGGAGGGGGGAGGGAGGGGGAGGAGGAGGAGGAGGAGGAGGAGGAGGAGAGGAGGAGGAGAGAGGAGGGGAGGAGGAGGAGGAGGAGAAGAGGAGGGGAGGAGAGGAGAGGAGGGAGAGAGGGAGGGAGGAGGAGGAGGAGGAGGAGAGGAGGAGGGGAGGAGGAGGGAGGGAGGAGGAGGGGGAGGAGGGGGAGGAGGAGGAGGAGAAGGGAGAGGAGGAGGAGGAGAAGAAGGAGGGAGGAGAAGGTGGAGGAGACGGTGGAGAAGGATGAGGAAAAAGACGAGTGGGAGCGGAAATTTGAAAAGTGACCCACATATAGAGCAATGTAAGCTGCCGGGACTTGAGGCTGGCCATGGCTGTCATCTCCCATGACCGTTAGCCAATGGCCTCAACTGCATGAGCAAAAATAACTGATGATGTAACAAGGAGTAAATGAAAGGCAAATTGATCATGTCGCAATAATTTCAACTTATTTCTTAAAGTGCAGTGGGAAAAAAACAAGCTGATTATTTTCTATGAGTGGATCACCGCTGGCTCAATATTGCAACAGGGGTGGGGCAACCAGGTCTGAAGGTCCCGTTGTCTGGAAGGTCATCAGGCCTCAAGGGGTCACCAGGGCTGGAAGGGGTTACCCTAGACAGGAAGGGGTTACCCCAGACAGGAAGGGGTTACCCCAGACAGGAAGGGGTTACCCTAGACAGGAAGGGGTTACCCCAGACAGGAAGGGGTTACCCCAGACAGGAAGGGGTCACCCCAGACAGGAAGGGGTTCCCTAGACGGGAAGGGGTTACCCCAGACAGGAAGGGGTTACCCCAGACAGGAAGGGGTTATCCAGGGAGGAAGGGGTTACCCCGGACAGGAAGGGGTTACCCCAAACAGGAAGGGGTTACCCAGACAGGAAGGGGTTACCCCAGACAGGAAGGGGTTATCCAGGGAGGAAGGGGTTACCCCGGACAGGAAGGGGTTACCCCAAACAGGAAGGGGTTACCCAGACAGGAAGGGGTTACCGGACAGGAAGGGGTTACCCCAGACAGGAAGGGGTTACCCCAGACAGGAAGGGGTTACCCCAGACAGGAAGGGGTTACCCTAGACAGGAAGGGGTTACCCCAGACAGGAAGGGGTTACCCCAGACAGGAAGGGGTTACCCTAGACAGGAAGGGGTTACCCCAGACAGGAAGGGGTTACCCCAGACAGGAAGGGGTTACCCTAGACAGGAAGGGGTTACCCCAGACAGGAAGGGGTTACCCCAGACAGGAAGGGGTTACCCCAGACAGGAAGGGGTTACCCTAGACAGGAAGGGGTTACCCAGGGAGGAAGGGTTAGGAAGGGGCTAGCTCTTAGGATCAGTCAGCCGCTGAGGAGCCAGACGGTTCCATGTAGGGAACTCCAGCCTAATCTCAAGGATCTCAAGGAAACTTTCCCATCAAGATGGGAAGCAGATGTCTTTTTTCTCTTTTTCTTTTTCTCTTTGTATTTTTTCTCTCTGTTGCTCTCCCTTTCTCTCTCTTTCTCTCTCCCTTACCCCGTTGCTCTAGCTCGCTCTCACTCTCTTCCCCATTCTATATCCTCCCCTCCTCCCTCCTCTATCTCCCTTTATCTCTCTCTCTCTCTCTCTCTCTCTCTCTCTCTCTCTCTCTCTCTCTCTCTCTCTCTCTCTCTCTCTCTCTCTCTCTCTCTCTCTCTCTCTCTCTCTCTCTCTCTCTCTCCTCTCTCTCTCTCTCTCTCTCTCTCTCTCTCTCTCTCTCTCTCTCTTCCTCTCTCTCTCTCCTCTCTCTCTCTCTCTCTGTCTCTGTCTCTCTCCCTTCTCTCTCGCCCTCTCTCTCTCTCTCTCTCTCTCTCTCTCTCGTCTCTCTCTCTCTCCTCTCTCTCTCTCTCTCTCTCTCTCTCCTCTCTCTCCCTCTCGTCTCTCGTCTTCTGTCTCTCTCTCTCTCTCTCTCGCTCTCTCTCTCTCTCTCTCTCTCTCTCTCTCTCTCTCTCTCTCTCTCTCTCTCTCTCTCTCTCTCTCTCTCTCTCTCTCTCTCTCTCTCCCCATAGCTCTCTCCCTCCCAGTTCTATTCTGTAAAAGCTGGTGCCCCCCCCCCCCCCCTGGGGGACGAAGGGGAGGAACATGAGCACCATGGGAAGGCGAGTTGTCCCCATGCTGACGTAGGAACCTTTCTGTGGGAGGCCCTGCCTCTAGGTGGCTGTGGACCCTGTCCAAGGGCCCCCGGCTTTCTCATGGAGCGACTTAAGCCCACGTCATCTTCACGACCTCGGTCAAACGTGGAGCAGAGTACGGTCTACATCCTGCGATGTGGATCTACAGCGTGACCCCTGACCTCCTGTACCCTCCCTCACTGGGTGGGGCCAGTGTCAACCCCCCCCGCGCTCATTTTAACGCACCTCTGGTGTCCGGAACCCGCCCACTCCCTGCACCGGCGGCCTGCTGCGGCCTCCCCCGCAGCAGGCCGCGGGGGAGGCCCCGGGGCCCCGCCAACCCTCTGACTCTGAGAGAGGGTGCTCACCACTCTGGCCCGCAGCTCACCACACAGAACAAGGGAGCAGCGCTGTGGTCTGCCTGCGCAGTGGGAGCCACGTCCCCCTGGGGAACACACACGCTCACCAGCACGACGACTCCATACCAGTGCATATCAGACTTTCCACTGTCTTGTTAGCAACAGCAACAATAAGATCTCAGCAAAGAGACATTTCCTCTCTCTACTGGTTTGAAAAAAAGTTATAAAGTTATAAATTATAAAGGGAATGATTCATTTCTTGATCCAATTGCTGCCCTATATTTTTTACAGAGTAAGCAGAGCGCCGGTGCCTTTAGAGAAGGGAAAGTACTTTAGGAGGAATCCAAACACAATTTGTCTTTCTTTGTGGAAGGAGTCAAGGAGCATCAATCTAGGGATTAGAACTGTTTGGAAGTCACTCCTACTCACACAGGAAGCCAATGGAGGGAGGCCAGAATATGGGTAATATGGACAAATGTATAATATATAAACTAGGGCTTGTTTCGTTTGACAGCATGGCAGCCACATTTTGTACTGACTGAAGGTGAGATCGAGCAGCTGGGTCAAGGCAGGAGAGAAGGGAATATTAAAGTATGAACGTGTCATTCCAGATCTTTTGGTGGTAACATGCATCAAGTATTTGCAATGTTTGGTAACTGGAAAAGCATGACTGAACAAGCTTGGTGATCAGTGCTGGTCGAAACCATCAGCAGGACTCATTGAGGAGGATGTTAGTAGCCAGGGGACCACTACCCTGACAGGCCTCACTTGACAAGAGATAAGGGCCAAGACCATGGATGTCAGCTTTGTCATTGTTAGCAGACAGAAAATGACATCTTCTGACAGCTGGACAACATTTTGAGCCATCCAGTTCTTAATGACAGCGATAGTGAAGGTGAAGGAAGGCTGGGTTATTCAGGGTGCTTGGTTTGGCACAGTTACACAGATGCGTGTCTTCAGCATATTGGCCTGAATGTGTCTGCAACAAGACAACATCATGCATGTTAAAAAGTGTGACGGCTGGCACGCATTTGGGGAGGGTAGTCAATTAAAAAGCGAAGAAGTGAGAAAAGAAATAAAAGTGGTTTGAAAAGTCAAAGATTAAGCCTGAGGATTTCCCTTTGTTTACATTCTGCTGCTTCTGTGTCAACATGAGTCAGAAGGTTGAGACTAAAGAACTCTCGATGTATTTAGAAAGTACACAGACACACAAACACACACACGCACACAAACTACCAAGGTTGATTATCTAAGACCAACATCACACTAAAAATGTATACAAACACAGGCTTATGCACACAAAGGCAAGCACACATCCCCCCCCGCCACACACACGCACGCACCCACACACTAACCCCCCCCACCACACACACACACACACACACCACACACACACACACACACACACACACACACACACACACACACACACACACACACACACACACACACACACACACACACACACACACACACACAACACACACACACACACACACACACACACACACACACACACACACACACACACACACACACACACACACACACACACACACACACACACACACACACACACACACACACACACACACACACACACACACACACACACACACACACACACACTTCTGGGGGCATTTGAGATGTTTCCATATTTTTTGTAGATCCAAACACTCCATAAAATAGATACTACTACGTAATTGCCCAATCTCAGACCTGGGATGGCAAATACAGCTTCAATGGTGAGAACAAAGTTACAGCACCTGGAGGTTCTCATTCTCATTACCTCTAAGCATTATTGGGATCCGACCATAGGAAAAGCAAATCAAGCCTGTCGAGTTTTTCACCCTGAAATGTGATCTGAGGTAAAGCTTATTCTCCCCCGAACAACAAAGTTATTCCAATAACGCCAAGAGACCCGAGGTGTTCAAGGGATCTGGACCTGAACCGCGCGTATCCTCAACTCTGCGAAACACAAATACCCTCAGTCTTGTGTTACCGCTTGAGAAGAGGAAGAAGCAAAACATGAGTGTTCCCTTGTTAAGGGAACCATCTATCATCGTCCACATATTTTGCCAGGGAACAATCGCTACACTTCTCTAATGTTCCATGGTCTGCCCCAGCTCCCGGGGGCCACCCCAGACCCCACAGACACCACAGACACCCCAGCCCCCCCCCCCCCCCGTGCCTCACACGCACTGGGGCATGTAAAGAGAGACCACCACCACCACCCCCATCCCCGTCCCCACCACCACCACCACCACCCCCATCCCCATCCCCACCACCTAGAAGGAGAGATCCATCACAGGACGGAAGAGATGAAAGGCTGGGTGATTTATGTGAGACGTTATCAAGCGCGGTCATAACACGCCTAACACACATGTGGGACGTGTCCGGACGGCTGAACAGGAAGTGGAAGGGAGCTAAGATGGCCGTTACTCAGTCCAGAGGGCAGGGGTCAGCGGTAATGGAGCAATGAGTAGGAGAACACTGGGTCGGAGAGCTGTTTTTTTTTGTTTGCCATATTTAATTTCTAAAGGATTGCATGCGATGGGTTTCCACCACCTCCTTTCTCTTTTCGTATCTCCTTGTATAGTTTATTTTCTCCTTACTGTCCCTATCATGAACCAATAAGTTCGATTGTGAAACTTTGTACGTGAGAGAGATCTGCAGCCCTGACTTAAACCTCAACTCTCTGCAGAGAGGCTCAATGGACTCTATAGGTTCTGCAGGGTAAAGTAAATGGTGGGGAGGGGTGTGTGTGTGGAGGAAGGGGGGGCAGGGGGCTCGGCAACCAAGGGCCAATGGGACCCGCCGTTCAACACCAACCATCCGCCAGTTAGCAGATAAGGGGAGAGTTCTGCCAGGGCCTGCATTTGCACACGTGACATTAAGGGGGGATTGCTGCACCAGATTATGTTCAGGGGGGGCGGGGGTGCCCCCTTTCCTCCCCTCGAAACATAAACACTTCGCAGTGCAGTTGCATGTCTCTTGAGTTGGGGGGGGGGGGCCTTATCGTGCCCCGTTAATCAGAGGAGGCTGCACTGCACTGCTGCTTGTCTTGTTGTGACCACACAGTGGCGAGGGATTTAGTAATGGATGTCTCTCGTAAGCATTAGGGCAGAATGCCTCGTGGCTCTGTGTCTTCCAGTGTGAGGGGATCCCAGATTAGATTACTGGGTGTATAGGGGGGGGGGGGGGGCAACAGGATCCCGCTCAGCACGCAATCATGGGAAATGTGCACAGGAACGGGTAGACCCTGTTTTACTCCGGGCAGGAAACACATCTGCAGATGTTGAGCAGCTGTGATACATCAAAAAACAGCACCCTGGGAAATGTGCCGTGCACTAAATATATAGGCACATGGTTTACATGTGTGCACTCTGCAGGAACCAGTGTTTGGTCAGCACCAGTAAGACTATAAGATTCACCCGTTAGATCGACTCGAATCATTTTCTGTGCAGAACAGATTCTGATGGAATTCTTTAGCAAGATGTATGCATGTTCTGCACTAACCCTTGTTCAATTTAACTACACTTACTGTGATACATATATTTCAAAAGATTGTAATGTGCATTAGTTTAGCAATCATGATAATGGACTTATTCCAGTCCATAACAAAGTCAGCAGACTTGGAACACTTGGAAATTAAATTCTGACAGTGAGAGCTCCGTGAAATGCACCGGGGAGAGAGACAAGGGCACTTTGTGACTGGAAAGATGCAGGCAGATAGTTACCAGCATGCTTGCATTCATTGTCATGTCCAACGACAGATGGTATCGGAGAGGATATGGTGCGTGGAAGCCAACAGCAGGTCTCTGGAGAAATAGGAAGTCGAGAGGAACAAGTCACATTAGGATGTAATGGTCATTCCCATGGAACCATGTTATGTAATTAGGGTCCAGCTCTCTCTGCTGGATTTGACAAATTAACATCATAAATGTCACATAGATGAACAAAAGATCAACAGTAGAAGGTTATGCGCTGCACTTTGTACGAAAACGACTCGTTCCAACTCTATATTATGGAGGCTTGTTATCCCACGATCGTTAGTCATCCAAAGAATAGCTATGTGTTTGGGTGCATGGTGTTTTTGCTATGTGTGTGTGTGTGTGTGTGTGTGTGTGTGTGTGTGTGTGTGTGTGTGTGTGTGTGTGTGTGTGTGTGTGTGTGTGTGTGTGTGTGTGTGTGTGTGTGTGTGTGTGTGTGTGTGTGTGTGTGTGTGTGTGTGTGTGTGTGTGTGTGTGTGTGTGCGTGTGTGTGTGTGTGTGTGTGTGCATACGTGCGCTACAACTGTGTTTATTATCTTACATTTTTTTATCGCTTTTTGCTAAATAGATGAAAAGATACCTTTATATCTGTTAATGAATCAAGGATGGTTCCAAACTTGGGTGAAATTAACTCAGAGAAAACCTGTCCTCAGCATCTCGCAGGTCAATCAATATTTTCCTATTGATTTTGATATTGGAAACTAAGGAGTAATACAGTATCACACAGAAGGCGCTGTCATATTATTATTAACACCACCAATACAAACTGAACGTGATCAGAGAGATAATAAAAGTAAACAGATTTTGCCTTCAGTTTTAGTGCCCCAGAAAAAGCTTACTCTGACATCCTTGGAGAAAAGGAACTTGGCCCCAGTATTGCTGGGAAGCCCAACTAGGCCCCGACAGAGCTCAATGGTTAACACTGAAGGCCAGCAGCAGAGGCCATATTGCACGCTCATTTGAACTAAATGCACAGGGCACTTGAGAAAGAGTGAATGCATGTTGGATTACAAACGGCAACAACAGGACATAAGGAATGGGGCAATAAAGGCCTGTTGACACTGCCAGCCACACTCACAGTCTGTTCAGACCTGAGGCCTTTGCCTACTGATGTAGGTTCTAATGTTTCTGATTAGTTTCTAATGGAACATGTGTACAGAACTTAAGAAAAAGAACAAAATACAGAATATGAACTAGCATTTATTCCCTCAAAGCAAAACTAACTTCATTATGTGAACTTGTAAGAGGGCGTTCATGTGCCAGCGATTAGTCCCATCATCCAACAATGCTGTGTTTAGGACATAATGAGCCATCCACATCTATTAAAAGGGGCAGTTTGTGTGTCAGTTCATGGGATTATACTTCTTATATTCGCCAAGTATTTTTGCTGAGTGTGTTCCCCAAGATGATACAAAACTGTACCACTGCACTTTTAAGTTGTGTTTCAGCACAAATTTCAAGAAATTCAGTCGCCTCGGTCATCAAGACCCTCACTTGAGTTTGTTTTTTATTTGTCCCAAACCATTACTAATCTTGAGGGGCAGATCGACGCCCCTCAAGGTTGACGTCGTCGTTCCATTTACGTACAAAACTGAAATTTGTAGCCACTTGGATTAGAGAGCTTTAGTGAATATTGACCATTATGATTTGGATCAAACTCACTCCCCTACAAAATAGGTGAGCATTTTTCCAACTGTAAACAAATGCGTGATAAACAAACTTCCTTTGACGATACTATTCCAGACATAATTTGTCTTGATCTGAAGCAATCATGTCTCTCTGGTTTGCGTTCATGTTTTAAGGGTTCACTGGGGGAACGTCAGTTCAATCCAATCTATTTTCAGATCCAGGCCATTGGCGGCCTGACTGAGAGACCTGGTAACAGTTATGAGTCTGAAATGACTTCTATTCTCTATTTCCCAGGCAATGATTGAGCAATGCTTTCTGGTAATGGAGTGGGAGACCCTATAGTCATTGAGATTTGATTATGGTTTACATGATATGCAATTGTGTAAAAGGTTGTCCATAGGGTGGAAATCAACCCAATATGAACACCACCAACACATACACACACCCAACCACTCATACACACACACAGACCCCCCCCCCCCCACACACACCACACCACACACACCCACCCACCCACACACCCACCACACACACACACACACACAACACACACACACACACACACACACACACACACACACACACCACACACACACACACACACACACACACACACACACACACACACACACACACACACACACACACACACACACACACACACACACACACACACACACACACACACACACACACACACACAATGAAAATGGAGGTTGAGGTTTCTCGATCTTATCAAAACGGAAAACCAGTAGAGTTGAATGTTTAACACAATGCATTGCTCATTTGACAATTACAAATAATAACCCAATAATAACAAATAATTAAAAGCGATTGCAAATATCAACTATCCCCAATTAACTTGCCAAGCTGTTCATCATTTAATTTAGATCAGGTATGGTAAAAAAAAAATACAAGTTTCAGTTTGGAAAGTTTTCTTGTAGTTTTCTTGTAGTTTTCTTGATTACATTATTATTGCCTAAGCAGCCTCATCTGGCCCGAGTCCGACTGATTGGACTCTGGGTGAGGTTGCACACCTGTGGTCCCTTGCAGGATTGCAGTTGAGTAGATCTACTAGGGCCTTTGATAGAATTACTGCAAAACCCTTTTCCTCCAGAGGGTGGCAATCAAGTACAAACTGGGATATCATATTCTACCGTATGACTCCGTTTATAAAGCCAACACATGAGAGCAAACGGAGCAATACCAATCAATGTCATCCCTTGAGTGAACTCCCAATAATACAGTTATACCTTCCATTTGAAATAGGAGCATATTTGTGTTTGACCCTTTATACATGAATATTTCCAAATGAAAGACCGCAGGAGGGCTGTGGTGTAATGGACTCTGCCTTTACCTCCCTGCACCCAGCACATTGTCCTTGTTAATGGCATTTTGTTCAGGGCGCGTAAGCCAAGCCAATGATCTGTCTATAAAAGCTGGGTTGTTCCCTGCAGACCCAATGTTTTATAAAGGTCCTTACTGCGTTACTTATCTGGAAGACAGATATTCAGCAAGGTGAGGCCTAGTTTGCCAAAGTAGTAACTGTCTTTTCAAAGGCACTGTGAACAAATGGTTTTAATAATAAATGATAAAAAAAATGTTAGTAGGATCATGAAATGTGACATCACCGGAATACTAATTTGTCTCGATGTGCAACTAAATACTTGGAAAAGTTTTCGGTTTCCGGGCTGCAATGAAACCCAGATTTTATGTCTGAATTTGAGAATTACTTCAAATATTTATCCTGAAATGTGAGACCATGTGTAAACCCAAGCTATTCTGTTCCCCATATATATATATATATATATATATAATATATATATATATATATATATATATATAATATATATATATATATATATATATATATATATATATATATAAAAAATGGTCTTACATTTCAAGATAAATATTTGATGGAATATCGATATAAATAGGCCTATATGAAAATCATTTATTCTCTTTACAACACACGTTATACTTTGCGTAAAATCTTTAAATAGACACACAGTGTATTTCAGAATTCTTGATCATTTCCATTTCTATACAGTGAAATGAGGTACATAAACCAGCGCTCCTCCCCTTCACGCAGGTAAACCATCACGTCAATAGACTGGAGGAGACAGTGATCCAGTGGCCATGGAGGTCATATGAGGAGCCTATAGGACTCTGAGGGCTCCTCTACCCCTGAGGGCGGAGCACTGCCATGAGTAACAGATCCAGAGGAGTCGATAAACCGAGACGCACCCCCACCCTCGATAATGCATGGGCCCTGCTCCGCCCCCTGTCACTGGGGGACAGAAACCACAGGAGGCAGCAGCTCCAGCACGTCACGGTGGCTGGCGATGCCTGGCATTGAGGGCCAGGGGCAGGATGCTTGATAGATTCCCCCCCTAGTCGATTGCAACCCCCCTCCAAGAAACCCTTCAGGGCGAGAACTCGCGGCCTGTTGTACGCGATGAGCTGGCCTCTGAGCATTGATTTCCTTCGATGCCAGTGAACCCAATGAGCTGTGAGGGGAGTGGGTTTGGATCTGGTGTTCAGAACGAGTGCTCGCTCCCTCCCTGGCGTGGGGGTACTGCTGGACCAGCGTATGACAGCTGGAATATAAAGGAGAAATAGGGCCGCTAAATGAACAAATTGTTGACCGCTTGGTTCTTTGATGCAGGTTTTATTCCCTTGAACGATGAGTTTGATGTTTACGGGATGCCAGTTGTCCACAGATTAACCTTTTTGATGTGTCTGCTGGTATTGGATCATAAAATGTGATTAATTACCTCAACCACTTTGCAGGGTTAAGGGTGATTGAGTCAATTTAACCATGATGTATATTTTATAGGGCCTATATATGCCATCTAAAATATGAATTCTGTTAAAATTGACTTGACTCTCAGACCAGTGTCAGAGGACATGACTCTCAACCGGTCCCTGCGATGCGACTGTCAGTCGCATCGCATCCAACCCACGTCTTGTCTGTTTCCCCCCTCCACCCCACCTAAACGTCCCATTGCTCCTCCATTACTCATCCTCTCTCCCTCATCCATCACCGTGGCGACAGGGAGGAAAGGGCCGGAGCATGCAGGGGAAGCTACACAGGTTTAAAGCCCTAACTTTATTAGCCCCAGAGAGGTCGTAAATCTACAATTTCCACCAAGCACCCTGAGTCCCCTTGGGGAAGAGCAGGTTAAACACTGCATGCTAGCTTCTGTCCCGTGGCCTGATGGCAGCTGGCAGTAGGAAAATGCGGTCCCCTACCTAATCACGTTCAGTACGTTTACACATAATTAAGCAGCGAATCAGCTCACTTTACATAGTGCGGGGTACTGATGGATGGCCAAGTGTAAAGCCAATAGGATCAATTCCTTTGCACAGTAGCATAGCATCTTACCATCCCTAGAGCTTTCAGTACAATCCCAGACGTGGATTGTCTGTCCTCCAGTTAGGAGGGCTTTCATGTGTCAGTAGTCATAATGTAACTCCCCTCAAAAAAAAACAAGACCTCAACAGATTTCCCCCTTCCACAATAAGATTGTAGTCCCTTCAATAAAGAAGAAATTAAATGGCAGAGAGTAAAATAATGAATGGATATCATGCATTTGTCACATAGCATGGATTGTCAACATCTCCAGGTGAGTGCATTCAATTATATCACAAGCCAGACTGGGATTTTTTCGTTTGACGAAGAGGGATGCATCACCCTGATTGGACAAGTTCACCTTGCAGGGCCTTTACAGCGATGGGTCGACAGACGACTGGACGTTGAGTACATTTGCATGTGGAAACACCTGTTGTAAATGCTTTCTTGTCAACAGATGTAGATGTAAGATTCAGCCTCGAGGCTGAATCTTACATCGAGAACATAGGACCCCTAACACCGCTCGTTCCATCACCGTGGTGTGTACGACAGTGCATGTTAAACCGTCTTCCTCTAAAAGCATGCTGGCAGGGAGGGAGTTACTCGGTGTGTCGGTGTGTAAGTGAAGCAATGGCGTCTGTTTTTAAAATAGTCTCTTCAGGTCACCATATCTTTTATTTATTCATTCAGACTGGCGTGCGTAAGGCAGAGGAGGCATTTCATTTTTACCCTAAAAACAACTTTAGACGTTTGATTATTCAATTGGTTGCAGTGAGCAGCGTAACATCATCAGGCATCAAATCATAAATGACTGAAGAAAACAATAGCATTCTGATTGGATTTTTTTCCTATCTGCTTACAATTTGGGAGCTCTATTATCAAAAGTCATAAAATGGAGATGGGAACAATGTGCTATGTTGCCCATAAATCCTTGCTTTTATTATCTCGGATTTTAGTCCAGGTGGCATCTTTAATGAAGAATATGTCTTTGTCAATGCCGTGGCTCCGACTGATTATAATTCGTTGACCATGCTTGTCCCATTCCCAATCCAAGACTTTCTCTGATTAAAGTCACGCAACATGAAAGCATGGAGATCAATAGGAATTAAATATTTACAGTGCCTTTAAATTGTGACCTTTGCAGGCCAAAAAGGGATGAGGCTACGATTGAGCTTCCATATTCAAATGACAACAAAATCTCCCTTGATCTCTCTCCCTCTCTTCTCTCTCACTCCTCTCCATATCCTTCTCTCTCTCTCCCTCTCTCCTTCCCTATCCATCACTCCCTCTCTCCCTCTCTCTCTCTCTTCCTCTCGCTCCCTATCTCTTCCTCTATCTCCCTCTCCCTCTCTCTCCCCCTCTCTCACTCTCTCTCTCTCCCTCTCTCTCCTTCTCTCTCCCTATCCCTTTCTCCCCCTCTCTCTCTCGCTCTCTCTCTCTATCTTTCTGTCCCTCCCTATTTCTCTCCCTCTCTCTCTCTCTCTCTCTCTCTCTCTCTCTCTCTCTCTCTCTCTCTCTCTCTCTCCTCTCTCTCTCTCTCTCTCTCTCTCTCTCTCTCTCTCTCTCTCTCTCTCTCTCTCCCTCTCTCTCTTCTCCTCTCTCTCTCTCTCTCTCTCTCTCTCTCTCTCTCTCTCTCTCTCTCTCTCTCTCTCTCTCTCTCTCTCTCTCTCTCTCTCTCTCTCTCTCTCTCTCTCTCTCCCTCCCTCCCTTTCTCTCCCTCTCTCTCTCCCTCCCTCTCTCTATCTCTTTTTCCCTCCCCCCCTATCTCTCCCTCCCTCTCTCACCCTCCCTCCCTCTCCCTCCCTCTGTCCCTCTCTCCCTCCCTCTCTCTCCTCTCTCCCTCTCTCCCTCCCTCTCTCTCCCTCTCTCGAAGGCACGGGCAGGGTTATCTTTAGTCCCCATTGAATATTTATACAGCCAGAACTCGGTCACTGATCTCTAAGGTGACTCTGTAGGGGGTGCTGGTGTGCAGCCATTGGCTTGGGGATGAAGTCACATGTGACGCACTGTCTCCTCAAAGTGTCCTTCCATGCCGGTTAGGGGAAGGGATTGTATTTAACGCCGCTGAAACATTCTGCTATCCCCTCCACCCCCCCCCCGCCCACCGCAGAGTCAGAGCGGAGCGACATGGCCGTTTAACCGTCTGATTGAGCGTGTGGCTCGTCTGATTGAGCGTGTGGCTCGTCTGATCCCCTGGTTAACCCATCATGACCAACCATAACACTGCTTGATTGGAATGAATGGGATTTCATTTTCAGCCCCTCTTTGCTTCCTTTGAGTTATTCAAATGGGAGCTTTTTGCTGTTTGGATACCTGGTCCATGGGCCATAGGTAACACAAGCCTGTGCCTCCTGTTCTGATAGGGGGAACATGTAGAGGTGGTACAGAGAGGAGAGTGCTCTAGAACATCCAGAGGCGAGGGAGAGGGTAGTGTTGGAGTCAGGGTTGTTCTGATCATCTAGAGATGGAACAGAGTGGAGAGTGCTCTTGATAATCTAGAGGCAGGACAGGGGAGGGTGCTCGAGAACTTTTAGAGGAGGAAAAGGGAGGAGAGTGCTCTGTCTAGAATATCTAGGGGAGGAAAAAGGAGGAGAGTGCTCTAGAACAGAGGAAGAACAGAAGAGGAGAGTGCTCTAGAACATCTAGGGGAGGAACAGAAGAGACGACCGGATTCTTGGTGGTTCTGATGGAAGCCGCACTGAGGACAAGTCAAGGTTGGAACACACAAGGGAGGGAAGGGACTAAGAAAATGGAAATTAGAAAACCCTAACATGAACTTATGGGCCACAGGGGAGCAGCTTGCCTCACGGCGCTCCTCCACTGAACCTCGTATAACGCCGGGGAGACAGAAGGCCGAGTTTAACCTCATTACCAAGGTATAATTGGAAAAGGCCGGCTTTTCCTCCCAGTGCGTTTTTTTTGCTCCACAAAATCCTGTTGTTCACTTCTGATGGCTCGTTCTTCGTTACCACAAAATGTCTCATTTAGCAGCAGGCGTTCAGTGACTGGGAGGCGGGAGAACGAGAAGCAGAACAGACCCTGTCTCCGCTCATGCATAGTGAGGGAGTTGGAGTCAGCCGGTATACCATTAAAGTACAATTAACTCTCCCCCCCTGAGCGAATTGATTTCTCATTGCTTGTGTTGCAGTAGAACGGGGGGATCTTAGAAGAATAGTGTATAGGCATCTAAAATAAACCATCCACGATAATAATCATCTTATCATGTGATGGTTTATTTTGTTGTAGGCCTACGGCTGGAAATTACTTATATTGTAGCCTATATTCCTTAAACCCGTTTCTTTAAAAAAAAATAGACTTAATCATAGAAGAAGTGATACAAATAAACAAAACACTGTTTAAAAAAAAGCTTGTCTCCCGGGGAGAAAAGTAATAAGAAAATCGCACAGTGGTTCACAAAAGGCTTGGGGAAACTTTCTGGGCACGGGATGCTTTCATTGTTGGAAGCATAAAGCTGAGCCTGAATTGTATGCAGAGATAAGTGCTCTGGAGAAAGGAAGAAAAGAGAAGAACAACAACATCAAACTGCAACAAAGGAACATGAGGTGTGGGGGGGGGGCTGGCGTCCAAGGGCGTCATAAGACCGAACGTGTGTGTGTGTGTGTGTGTGTGTGTGTGTGTGTGTGTGTGTGTGTGTGTGTGTGTGTGTGTGTGTGTGTGTGTGTGTGTGTGTGTGTGTGTGTGTGTGTGTGTGTGTGTGTGTGTGTGTGTGTGTGTGCGTGTGTGTGCGTGCGTGCGTGTATGTGCGCGCGCGCTCAGTGTGTGTACAAGCAGCACAATGCCAACAGGGGTGCCCGAATTCTCCACGCACTGGAAATCAATTTCACACAAAAAGCGGAGGACTTGGACGAAGGCGTATCGGGAGAGGCGCTGGAGTTCCCGTTCATTGGATTTGGAGCCCAGCAGTCAGCGGTTTTGGGACCGAATCCGTGAGCTGGTTTTGGTGGCGTGGCGAGGGGCGGTCTAGTCACGTGATCAGCTCTCGAACCACCGGCCAGCTGTGGAGATGAGATTGTTTTTGGGGATGGAACGCTTTATGTATAACTTTATGTCGCAACTTGTTGGACAGTGCAAATGCAGAACGCATGGATCGTAGGCAGGGTGCAAATTTATTTGAATGCTCAGTCTTCTGGCTGAAATATGAAAAAAACAATTGCAGCTATATAGCCCTCTGGCCGAAAATAATGGGTACTTTACATTAATTTATCTACGCAGTTTCACCCACAGTTACAGTAGGGCCGAGCTCTCTGAGTGGCCAACGACATGCGTCGCGTTGTAGGTCGCATTGGTCGCTCGTCTGGCTGCTTTCAGCCGCTGTGGTCGCTGGCTGGCTCGGTCGCTCAAAGTCTATGGGCGGTCCTTAATCAGTTAATTTGCATGTTATTAACGTTTTTTTTGCGGCAGTTGAAGTACCAGAAAGCCATGCTCTCTGGCGAAAGCTTCCTACAGCTCTTTATTGCAAATATTGTTTTTATATTTAAGTAGGCCAGGTCTATCAGTATCAATAAAAATGTATTAGTTGTAATTTGTGGCGTATTCAAATAAATACTTCCAAAATGTCGCAGTGGTAAAAGCGGTAGTGATGGTAGGTTAGTAATCAAGAAACCTGGTGAAAGATTCTCTCCATGGTTGGGAATAAATTTGCTCCTTTATGTCAAACTCACTGACGCAATCGACCTCTTTCATTTCAACATTTTAGTATGATTTAGTACGATGGTATGATAATTATACGACGTAATGACGGGCTGCCTGCGACGCTGGCAGCCCCATATGTTTCATATGATAAGAAATGACAGTGTTACCCCTTATGTTTTATTTGATAAATATCGACATTGTTTGATTTGATAAAAAAAAAGACAGTTACCCCTTATGTTTTTTTTGATGGCGACCGATAAAAATACGACAGTGTTACCCCTTTTGTTTTATTTGATAAAAAACGACAGTTTACCCCTTATGTTTTATTTGATGAAAAACGACAGTGTTACCCTTTATGTTTTATCCAATAAAAAACGACTGTGTTACCCCTTATGTTTTATTTGATAAAAAAACGACAGTGGTACCCCTTATGTTTTATTTGATAAAAAACGACAGTGTAACCCCTTATGTTTTATTTGATAAAAAATGACAGTGTTACCCCATATGTTTCATATGCTAAAAAATGACGGGGTAACCCCTTATGTTGTCTTTGATAAATATTGACATTGTTTGATTGGATAAAAAAACGACTGTGTTACCCCTTATGTTTTTTTTGATGACGACCGAAAAATACGACAGTGTTACCCCTTATGTTTTATTTGATAAATATCGACATTGTTTGACGACCGATAAAAATACCACAGTGTTACCCCTAATGTTTTATTTGATAAAAAACGACAGTGTTACCCCTTATGTTTTGTCTGATAAAAAACGACAGTGTTACTTCTTATGTTTTATTTGATAAAAAACGACAGTGTTACCCCTTATGTTGTATTTGATAAATATCGACATTGTTTGATTTGATAAAAAAACGAAAGTGTTACCCCTCATGTTTTATTTGATAAAAAACGACAGTGTTACCCCTTGTGTTTTTTTTTGATGACGGCCGATAAAAATACGACAATGTTACCCCTTATGTTTTTATTCATAAGTATCACTAGTGTTACCCCATTTCTTTCACATGATAAGAAATTACTAGTGTTACCCATTTATTTGATAAATATCGCCATTTTTTGATTTGATAAATAAACAACAGTGTTACCCTTTATGTTTTATCCAATAAAAAACGACTGTGTCTCACCTTATGTTTTATTTGATAAAAAACGACAGTGTTACCCCTTATGTTTTTTTTGATGGCGACCGATAAAAATACGACAGTGTTACCCCTTATGATTTATTTGATAAAAAACGACAGTGTTACCCCTTATGTTTTATTTGATAAAAAACTACAGTGTTACCCCTTATGTTTTATTTGATAAAAAACGACAGTTTGACCCTTATGTTTTATTTGATGAAAAACGACAGTGTTAACACCTTTATGTTTTATTTGATAAAAAACGACAGTGTTACCCCTGTTTTGTTTGATAAAAAACGACAGTGATACCCCTTAAACACTGTCGTTTTTTATCAAACAAAATATAAAGGGTAACACTGTCGTTTTTCATCAAATAAAACATAAGGGGTAACACTGTTGTAGTTTTTTATCAAATTAAAACATAAGGGTACAACTGTCGTATTTTTATCGGTCGTCAAACAATGTCGATTTTATCAATAAAATAGGTTTTGGTAACACTGTCGTATTTTTATTGGTGTCATCAAAAAAAACATAAGGGGTAACACAGTCGTTTTTTATCAAATAAAACATCAAGGGTAACACTGTCGTTTTTCATCAAATAAAACATAAGGGGTAACACTGTAGTTTTTTATCAAATAAAACGTAAGGGGTAACACTGTCGTATTTTTATTGGTCTCCATCAAAAAAAACATAAGGGGTAACACTGTCGTTTTTTATCAAATAAAACATAAGGGGTAACACAGTCGTTTTTTATTGGATAAAACATAAAGGGTAACACTGTCGTGTTTTTATCAAATCAAAAAATGTCGATATTTATCAAATAAAACATAAGGGGTAACGCTGTAATTTCTTATCATATGAAAGAAATGGGGTAACACTAGCTTTATTTCTGAATAAAAACATAAGGGTAACACTGTTCGTTTTATCAAATGAAAATATCGGGTAACACTTGTTCGTGTTTTTATCAAATCAAACAATGTCGATATTTATCAAATACAACATAAGGGGT
>OLKM01000869.1:0-50757 GCA_900291075.1 Melanogrammus aeglefinus
ATGAGATGTCCTTTTCTACGAGAGCCCGTGGACGTAGAGGCTGCCGATCGCTCAGAAGGAATCTCCCGTGAGGAACGATGTATTAAACACCCGGTTTGGATAGGCCCTATAAGGCCCCTAAACTTTATTTTTCCCCTGGAACCAATTTTTTTTTTCCTTCACGAGCGCTAATGCGTTTTTCAGGCGCGATCTATAATTTTAATTTACACCACCTTCTCCAGCCCCCATGTTTTTGAGGAAGCCCCTGGCTGCAGTAACGGCAGAATCGGGGGGCGTGGTCCCCTCAACCGTGGGCGGAGTTTTAAAACGTTTTGAACTGCCGGCCCACCCAGCGGCGGGGCGGAGGTTAAACGTTTGACTCCGCCGCACTCGCCGCGGAACGCCATCTGGTGGGACGGAGTTTTTGGGCCAGCACATTCTTCAAACAGTCAATGCATGCTACCCTACGGACAGAGTGGCATAAAACCCGCACGCATTGATGTAGAAATCAACGATACAATTCCAATTCACAGTGTTAGCTGGATTTTCATTAAAACTAACAGAGAGAGAGAGGCTTAATATTAAAGTCAAATGTATTAGGTAACATTGTTTTGAATCAGCTGCGCTGTCCCGATATGGGGCCACACCTCTGGGTTTCAGCTCAAAAACACTTTTTTGTATAGGGGGGGACGCTCCATTATGATTTAAGTATCAGGATCAGGTCTGGGTGTCTAAGTTCTTTGGTAAAATTGTTTTTGGAGCCTTAAAATGTAATAAGCCGAGCCAAACACAATAATAGTAATAATAATAATAACAAAATAAATGGTAAATACGTGTACATTTTCATGAGCCCCTACAACCTCACAACACAGGAGACGCTTTTTACTGAGGTTCAGCTCCTACCTGAACTCGACAACCTGTGTTCCTCTGGCCAGAACTGAACTGGAACAGTGAATGAAATCTAGGACTTAATATTGGGCTTCTTTTTTAAACTCTAAAGTTCCATTATTTCATCATGCTGCCAATATTTAGGAAAATAAATAAACAATGATTCTACCGCATAGCATTCTCCCGCAGTGACTGTGAAAAACAGTATAGTACACATGTTAAAAAAAATGTGTACCACAATTATTGCAAGCTGATTATATCAGCTTCATTTAAGGAGATTGAAGAACTTGAGTGATGTTTGTGCCATTGACCAGTTTGAAATAGCTTTATTTATTTATTCCTGTCTGTCACATTCTTTCAAATGCAGAGAATAACCTGCATCTGCATTGTGTCCATCAATGGTTCATACAAAAGTCATGCATTTAATGCCTTCCTGCTAACTAAAACAGGAACAAGAACGGTTTCCGCTGCTGAGATCATTTATGCTCCCTCTCATCAGGCGCACAGACATGCGTAGCAGCTACACTGCCTCAGCGGATCTTCCTGCGTCCATGTGATGACCCTGGGGAAGGAATTTTTTTCCAGCATTGAAGATGCTTTGACCGACACAACCTTGCCCTGCCTCAGTGGTGTCCCTAAGCAGATGCAATGCTCCTATGAAAAATAAAGAAAATAATTATTCAAATAAAAGATTGCGAAGGCAAGAAAATGGTGAAATAAGAAAAGCCCACAGCAGGTAACATACTCCGTTCCTGCTTCCCAGTTTCCGGCAAGTTCTCAGCCTCCGCTAGAAAAGAGAACAGATTTTAGTTCTTAAAAGGCACAACAACAATGCAAGATGTAAAAAAGATCTGGCTTATTCAAGTATAAACTGGTTTAATGAAAATTGAGAAAATGACTGCAAAACCAGCCTCTATGACATCCAAGCTCTACAACCTTGATAGATGGTGTACAACTAATACTGCTTTGAACAATACCTGATCTTCAGGGACAGATTCTGAAAGGATGATAACCTTTTTGGAGGGAACCACTTGCCAGATCCATGAAATATAAGTGGATTAATGCTTTAGTCCCGGAAAGCAATAGTTTGACTTCAAAGACTATATTAATCAATTACCTCTCACTGTTTTTCCTTTTTGCTCCTCTTCGTGCTTTTTACTTTACCTGGCAATCTGTCTTCCTCAGACCTTGGTGATTTAATGACAACATATATTCAACTATGAAAAACATTCAATGTTGGTCCTGTTGACAAATGAGTAAAGCTGGTTATTTAAAAGGATCTGATTCTGAAGTGTTGATATTGAGTGCAATTACGGCATGGGAAGTTCTGCAAGGAGAATCAAAGACACCACATCTGCCCTAATTTGCAGCAATGTTTTCCTTTGAAGAAGGATATGCAGGAAGATTCAAATATGTTGCGAAAAATAAATACCTTTTATACTAAATGTAATGTGTCACAATTAACTACCTCTCTGAAGTGCGCGAATTGGCGGGCCCCCATTACAATGTAAGCAGAGCATACTGGGTAAAAGTCAAGAGGTACTGGTTAATGTAATGTCATGCATATTCCCCAAGGATACAATTTTTTCAATACAAATAATGTGTGATGTAGGTGCAAGCCAAACATTTTGGGCCAGATAACAGCCAATGATATAACATAACTGAATAGGTCTTAGGCCATCAAAATCAACACGCCACCAAGTTGTTTAGGAAAAGAGGGGGAGCACCGCTTGCTTTGGTTAAGACCCTGAGGATGTGGAACAAAGGTTTTTATTTAAAGATGGCAAGAAATAGTAAAATGTTAGCAAATGCTATTAAAGTATATGTCTCCCTGAACATATCTCACAACCGACCTTTCTCCCAGGGGCCGGGAGATAGGCTGTGAGCAACGTGTCTGTACAAAGAGTAAGCCAAAAAGTTAATAAGTAAATCCAAAATTAAAAATCAACTTTTTGATCAAATGCAGTTTAAAACTAAATAAAGTAAGAGGTTGGAACTTGTTTGGAAACCAAACTCAAATACGATATAGTTCTGTTTCCATCTGTTTTAAATGAATTTATAAATAGTTAATGCATGGAATATTTTTAGATCAAATAAAAACAGAAGCATTGAATTAAAAAACAAAACAAACAAAAAAACAAAAATAGGACAAGTGGTTTTTAAACAGAACTACCACTGTCCAGATAGGATGATGCAAGTTGTCCTAAAAACTCGAATAGAACGGGTTCCTACTCTCATTTCTTCGATTCCGCTTGCCACAAGGGGGGATCTAGAAAAGAAAATCTCCCCTATTCTGTGGCCTCAGTATCTGTCAATTGATCAAATTCAAATACAACAGTACCATTGAGTTGTGGAATGTTAGCTTTAAATCTCACCAAAGCTCTGACATGCATTTAAAATAATAGCACAAGATTAAAGGAGGAAAATATAAATGTATTTACACAGAGTATCCAATGTCCAGGTACAAACACTGGAGAAAAAGGAAATTCCAACTGTAGACTGGCTGCATTGTTCCTGTAGAAAGACATCAGTAGCTGAAGATGAAATGCTCAGACTTTACTCACAAAAGCAAAATGTTCAGACAAATTACCGGCAGGTGATCCATGGGGTTTGTTGATGATGGTGGGAACCAAGTGGCAATAACATAGCTGTCTGCAGCAAACACATTCTCTACTCTCTGTAACACAGAGTTTGTTAATCCAAACAAAGATCATGGTTATTGCTTGCATGTCATTTGAGATTAGTAGAACTATTTTTATGTTTCTCATGTACATACAAATGATGTAACCCAATAACTGGAATACAACTACTACCATAGAAAGATCTATGATGGGTAACCAAACCTTTTCATCTACGCCTGTGCTTGTCGGGAATCTTGCCTTTTGACGTTATCTAAGTTGTTCACAAAGTGTGTTTTCACCCTTTTACACACTTTGTTTTTATCTAGGGATATAGGGTGCTTAGTGAAAGCTGTCGCGTTGTTTCTCACCCCTCTCGACTGCTCTATGAGAGCCTGGGCAAGATCTGCAGGGGAGCTTTTTTGTTGGTGAGGAGGTAATTCAGCATCTTTGCCAATTTGTCCTGTCATCTGGTGGATCACTGGTCCTCTTTAGACTTCCTTCTGCATTTTGATCTGTGTTGGTCTGTGTTGGAATGGGTTTCTCTGCCTCTGTGCTCCTCACTTTCCTAAATAGCTCCCTCTTTGTGACGAACAGATGCCACTTAGCTACAGCTTTGTGTATGCAAGACTGTCTCGGTTTAGAGCAGGGACCAATGCCATTTGTTTTGCTTTTGCGTCATATGACACAATCACATCTTTCCAACCCACTATAATTATTATATCTTTGTTTCATAAACAGAGATTATAAAATTTGGATGGTGGAACCACCCCACAGTCAGGTGCACCAGACAGAGGGCACACCTCTCTGCATCAGCGTTTTGGTTGCTGGACGCAAGAGGCTGGCTTTACGCTCTTCACCAAACCATTTATTGTCGAACCATTGCTGCCAAGGCTCATCAGTTAGTGCAGCGTTTTGACCATCAGTGCGTGGGCAAATACAATAAAGACTGTATGTGGTGGCACTCAAAGGCAACATCCCACTTCCTACGAGCAAGTTCGGCGTTCAGACGACACTGGTCAACCTCGCACGTGATCTTCTGTGTTGGCCCCCAAGTATTCTTGATGACATGTATGGGTGTTGCTGGGCCACAAAAAGATTTTTCAACTGCAAACACACCATGTTTACCATCAACACACTGACAGACCAAAAACCTGTCCTTCGTCACTGTCTCAGAATGGTGGCTGTGCTTTCTCCTGCAGTTTTTTTTGTTTAACTTCACCTTGCAATGAGGAGAAGTGAATGTCTTTTGTTGATAAGTTGTTTCAGTAGCGGAATACTCTGTAAGGGCCAGTGGATGCTGTGTAGGGGCCTCTGGATGCTGAGCCGGGGCCAATGGGTGCAGTTTGGGGACCACAGAGTGCTGTGAGGGGGCCTTTGTTGTTTCTTTGGGGGATCCAGCATGCTCCTCCACTTGGTGTATTTGTAAATGCCTTATAAATTGCAATCTATTTATAACTGTTGCTGCGCAATAGCAGCAATGAAAGTGTGTTGCCGTCCGACAACTTAAGCCACACTTGATTATTGTGAATTTTGTAAGAAAGGAATGAAGGGAACATGATTCATATTTGGAAACAAATACTACTGTAATTAATTAATTTGTGCAATATGTAAGAAAAACACCTTTGTGTTAGACTGAGGAATGGCCTTCTATATGGTTATCAACCATAGGTTTTGCACCCTTGTATTTACAAAAGGGACAGTGGAAAAGTTCACTTTTGATGCATTTAGAAATGGGCCTTTCACCATCCAGGAATATACTAATGTGTCTCTATATATAACAGAGGGGAAAAGGACGACATAAAAGGCACAGCAATTAGAAATCCACAAGACAAACTACTACTGGGATTTACCATATGACTGTTATTCCATAAGGAGATTGAAATACCAGGTTTACCTTCTTCATTTCCCCCCAAAAGTATAATAACCCCCCCGCCATTGATTCCCCCCCCCCCCCAATCTATAAAATTCAGCATTTTCTAATTTGTTAAGCCTGCTTTACCTAATTCTTGCTACTTAGCATGTAATAACTATCACAAAAACGTAACAAAACACTAACAAATGAATCGGACATAAACTAAAACTCAGAAAAATACAGGCTTATATCATTTCCCCCCCAAAAATATAATATTTTGTCCCGACTATAACTTGTTTTAAACCTGCTTTACCGTATTCTTGAAATATATAATAATGGTTTACATCATTTTTCCCCAAAAGTATTAATATTCCTCCCCCCACACTGCAAAAAAAGTAAATACATACAGAATGACTTATTTTAAATGAAATGATGTTAATTCCTTCTTTGTCTGTCACAAAGTATTGCAAAGTAGCAAGTTAAAACACAACAAAACACCTTGCTTACCTCCATTTTGCCAGCTGTACTGCCTCTTCTGTCCTGTACTGCTTCGTCTCCGTTCTCTTCTTCAGGGGTTGTGCCCACGCACCCCCACAGTGGGCGGAGTCAAACGTTTAACTCCGCCCACGTTGAGCCTCCTTCTTTGTCTGTCACAAATATTGCAAAGTAGCAAGTTAAAACACAACAAAACACCTTGCTTACCTCCATTTTGCCAGCTGTACTGCCTCTTCTGTCCTGTACTGCTTCGTCTCCGTTCTCTTCTTCAGGGGTTGTGCCCACGCACCCCCACAGTGGGCGGAGTCAAACGTTTAACTCCGCCCACGTTGAGCCACGCCCCGATCTGCGTACTGCAGCCAGGGCTACTTGCCCATGTTAACTGTCAAACGCACCGGGGGCATGTTTTAAGTTCAATACAAATTATTTGTGTGGCACTCAAATAATTTGCCCGTGGTGAGTTAAGCCTATATTTTGAAGGATTTATATAATCCATATTTGTCATTGAGATGATTAATATTTCACCTGTATCGTATAGGAGAGTTCGACGGTCATGTTTTAGTTGACAGAGGGCCCCTGCCAGCCTTGCCTTCTGACCCCCGTATGCCGATCCCGTTGCCAGGACCACAGCAGCGCTACAACCTGGCGCATATGAGGACGAGAGCCAGGGTCGAAAACACGTTCGGGATCCTGAACGAAGCAAGATTCCAGTGCCTCCAAATGCTTGCGAGTCACACCAGAAAGGGCATGTGGACATAATAGTTCGCATGTGTGTGGTTCTTCACAACATCGCGATTTTGAGAGGGGAAAATTGCCCACCTACAGTTGCAGATGAGCAGCACATCAACCCAACCCATGCCATGGATCCACAGGACGGAAGGGTGGTTCGAATCATTTTGTTTGAGTTTTCTATGTAGTTAGGCCTAAATGTATTTTATTATTTCCGATTTTTTTTTTGGCATTCCTGTAAAACTCGTGTGACAGACCCAGCCTCTGGTAGGGGTGGACCACTGTTCAATAAAAATAACTTGTCCCACCACAGCCCGTGTTCTAATGAAGATAATCTACTTTTTATGAGGATTTCTTTATTTCCTGAAAGCACAAAAAAAGTCATTCATATTGGGTAATGTTTTTGGGAGCAGGAAACAGTATCCCAGTTTGCACCTCACCCACCTTTAACTTGTGTTCCAAAATGTGGATCTCCAAGGCATCCTTTTTCATCTTTTGCCTAATGTGGCTCCATTTCCAAGTCTGCTTTGTTATTTATTTTTCCAGATAGATTTTATAGAGCTCTTTGACTGGAAGCGATAGGAATGCAAAAGATGACATTGGATTTCACAGTGCCAAGTAGAGCGTTTCATTATAATTCCAGCGAGAATCTTACAGAGGTAAGCTGTGATTTAGAAGGGGCTGGCCTCTCATCGAATTCGATTTCATATTAAACTTTCCTCTCATTTTATTTTACTATTTTATTTTACTCACGCATTGACTTGTTCAGTTATTTCCTGCCAAGCTCTCTCGCGCTCTCGCTCGCTGCCGGCGGCGGTATTGCTTTTTTTGGTTAAAATTGGTAACTGCTCGGCATATGCGTGCATTAGAATTTCTATTTCCGGTGGGGAGAAAGTAAGCGGATCTACGGTTTTGGGTCCATGTTTGATCATGTTATCAGAGATCCATTGATGATGGCTCTTTAAAGTCAACAGGCACCGCCCCCAACCCAGCGTGAACACACTCAGAGTTGATTGAACCAACGCTGATCCACCTCTTCTTGAAACCGAAAAACCCAGAGTTGCTTTTGAACCCTGAACTCTGAGTCAACCAACTCAGAGCGCAGGATTAAACTCAGAGTATGTTAAACCATGCGAGCTACCTGAAACAGGCCCCAGTTCGCTAGTCTCAACAGGGTTTCCGAAGCCGGTGTTGTGCCGAAAAACGACTGCCTGCCAGAAAACGACTGACCCCAGTGGGAACGCCCATCGGGGTGGTACCTACACGCCCATCGGGGTGGTACCTACTCTCTCCACAGCAAAAGACCGCCTCCGACGGGAACGCCCACCAGCTGCACCAGCGCCACAGCAGAACTGCATGGATACGTTGTATTGAGGAGTGGTCTGTCGTTCCTGTCGTAGGCTACAACTTGTCTTTCAATAAACCATCAGGAGATTAATTTTGGCGGTATGCTTTTATTGTTGTTATTTCTGCTGCTGCCGTTGTAAGATGATAATAATAAGTAGTAGTAATAATAAACGACGGCTGTTCCCGTCGGGAGGCGGTCTTTTGCTGTGGAGAGAGTAGGTACCACCCCGATGGGCGTTGTAGGTACCACCCCGATGGGCGTTCCCGCGGGGGTCAGTCGTTTTCTGGCAGGCAGTCGTTTTTCGGCACAACACCGGTGTGGGTGTCAGATTGACTCGGGCTGCCAGATTGACTCGGGTTCCGATGCGCATGCGCATCACTCGGGCGCCTACAGATGACGTATAGAAACGTGACGTCGTCACCATAGATACCGCGCTACGGCAACGCAAATATCGCGATAGCTTATAAGCTTAGCCAGTGGGCTCCATAGATAGATCGATTTATTTTCTCGTTCTGCAAGGTTTAAAATGAGGTTGTTACGTTAGGTTTATAGTAGTTATCTCTCATTATGTAAGGTTAAATTACATTTTATTTTATACAAATTTATAGTTTAGCAAGGTTTAACCCCGGTTTTAAACCCGTTAATTAAATATTTATTTAATAATACTTTAAATATTAAATGAGTATTTCAGTTTAATCGTATCAAAACGGTCATGTTATACAACGTATGTTTAATTTCATCGTTAACCTACTTACCGGTGTATGCGTCATCTGTAGGCGCCTGAGTGTCGCGCATAGAAACCCGAGTCAATCTGGCAGCCCGAGACTCTGACACCCACACCGGCAAGTGCAACCATATGACGTCACTACCCAGACGTTAACAACAATGGCGGCCTACGAGTAAAACTATTTTTTACAAATTTTATAAAAACGAAGACATTAAGACGGTTTTGTATATTACTTTATAATAATTGATACTAACATTTATCTTTTAAGAACTACAAGTCGACATAGCCGGGGTTCCTTTTGAGGACTCCTACATTTACATTTAAATAAACAAAATTCTACCTAAATACAAATCAAAGCAGGAGAAAGGTTGCATGGTCAAATTATAGTGGATTGTCAGATTTCTTTCACTATAAAACAGTTTGTTTTCACTATAAAACAGTTTGTTTTTGGATTTTTTTTTTGCCTTAATCATGTGTTAAGACATCACCACCACAGGGCGGAGCTGTGGAGCCAAAGTGAGACAGTAAACGCGCAGAAGAAGACGCAGCTGGAGACCCAAACAATCTCATGTGATAGTCCCTCCACCTAGCATTTGTGTTGCTCTGGGAAAACCTTAAATTCCCCAAATATCCATCGTCAAAACATTGCTCTCGGGTTTTCCTCACGCCGGGTCAGCTGCGGACGGCTCCCTGCAGCGCCCCCCATGGAGACCTCCGCCGGACGCGTCCAACTGTACACCCAGGACGAGAGGCGCGTCATAGAGGATGCGGTCAACACTGCGATACGTGCCCTGCTGGACGCCATCCACGGCGTCAACAGTGATAAAATAGTCAAGTACCAGAGTGTCGTGGAGGAGAGGGACAAGGAGATCAGTCGGCTGGAGTACAAACTGAGACAGAATGAGCTGGAGCTGAGGGTCGTGCGGGGACAGAGGGATGGGTACCGGAGGCTGGCTCTTGAAGGGCAGGGTCCCAGGGATTCAGAACATGATGAGGCTAAGGACCGCTTCGAGGTCCCTGCGGGCTACGAGGTCCCTGCTGGAGAGGATGCGATGACGAATGGCTTTACCGTGCAGAAGGATTTCCCTAGTAAGTCAAAGGAAGGGTTCAAGTCCCCTCGCCTGGGTGACGTATCTTTCCTAGACAGCCTACTGGGTCGTCATTCGAAAACCGAAACTATGTATGTCCAATCTAGGCAGCCTACTATGTCTGTAAAAAAATAAACCATGTCTAAGTTCAACAGAAACTGTCTGTATATTTAATCTAAAAATAGGAACTGCGTATATCTGAAACCAGACAAAGTGCCCTGTCATCCTGAAAACAAAAACTGTCTCGTGGTTTAATATTCGCTATGCATGCTGGCATTTTCAACACAACTTGGTGTGTGTGTGTGTGTGTGTGTGTGTGTGTGTGTGTGTGTGTGTGTGTGTGTGTGTGTGTGTCACAAACGAGTAGATCATACATTACCTACGAGACCTTCCCAACGTCTGAGTCTGACCCCCAGCTTCCCCCCCCCCCATCCTCCTCCAGGTGGCTCAGCAGAGAGACCTCCGTCGCTCTCCAGTGGTGACGACCCCCACCACACCGGCCAGCCCTCGCCCCACCACCGACACCGAGTTCCCCGGGACGCCTCCTCCTCCAGCTCCCCCTGGGACCCCCCCAACGCCGCCCCCCTCTCCCCCGGGCGCAGCAACTCGCCGTGCCCCCCTGGGGCGCGGGTCAAAGAGGAGGAGGAGGAGGAGGAGCCGTCGGGCTGCGAGGCGTTCTTCATCAAGCTGGAGATGTGTGAGCAGAGCTGTGGGAGTGGCCAACAGGACGACCGGCAGCACCCGGACGGCCCCGACCACAGCAGTGAGGGACCCTCCGTCAGAGCCCGGCCGAGTTAGACTGTCACTGCATAGGCCTACCTCCAGGGCCATAGGCCTACCTCCAGGGCTATAGGCCTACCCCCACACAAGAGACAGAACCATCTCTAACCAATCTCTATGTAAATACTGAATAAAAATTGTGTGTGTGTGTGTGTGTGTGTGTGTGTGTGTGTGTGCGTGTGCGTGTGTGTCAGGACGGCTGACGGACGCTGAGAGGAACAAGCGGTACCGCCAGCGGTGTCGCTCCACCCCCGAGGGCCTGCGGGCCTGCAGGGAGAAGGAGAGGATACGGTAAACAACACAACACCGTCACCAACAGCAAGGACCTCCATGGGCTACAGAGGGGGGGGGGGGAACGCTCGCAGGAACAAGCTCTATCTTTAAATGAAGTGTGTGCGTGGGCAGCATGTGGCTCAGGAGGGAGAGGCCCGGGTCGGCTGGTAACCGGAAGGTTGCTAGTTCGATCCCCGGCTCCTCCTAGCAGAGTGTCGCGGTGTGCCTGAGCAAGACACCTCACCCTGACTGCTCCTGACGAGGTGGCTGTCGGTGTCTGTGTGCAAGAATGGGTGAATTTTAGGAAATATTGTAACACGCTTTAAAGGTGCCATGACATGCTATTTTATGGATGCTTTAATTTAGGTATTAGTGGGCCACTAACACAGTATTCAAAGACATTCCCGAAATTCAGCAGAGGTACAGAGCCAGTCGCACATTGAGCTTCCCCCAAACGCGCTATTTTGGTGTCTGTAGCTTTAATGCAAATGAGGAGGAGCGAGGCGGGTCAAGGAGGAGGGTGGGGGTGTGGCCCTGAGCAGCTTGCAGCCACGGTACCATGCGCTCTGTTTACAGTGGATGTATCGCAATGGCTAGGCGCACACAGCCTTTAGCCGTGTTCTGTAAATATTCTAGAACACACGGGAGTCCTGGAGCTCTATATCTAAATAATATCATACATAGATATCTATATCATATAATATGTATTATCACGGCCAAAAGCGACCTCGTTGGGTTCTCCGACGTTCCTGGTTTTTCCACGTCCACATCAATCTGAAGTAGACTGAACCACGACAAGGAGGAGAAAGGGATTGTTGCCGGGCAGCGCTTAGGCACCTCCGCCTCCTGCAGCGCCCAGGCGGTGGTCCCCCGGCAGTGGTCCCTCGGCAGCGGGAAGCGGGGGCTCAAGCGGGAGACATTCGTGGCCAGAAATCCCTTTCTCCTCCATGTTGTGGTTCATGTTCTTGGGGGAGTCAAAGCCAAAGTTCCTTTCCCCCCAATTCATTTTCAACCATGGCTGAGATAACCCCCACTACGAGTCTCGTTGTAGAAATACCAGAGATGAGAGTCCGACGTGTTATGCGCCATAACCCCCACTACAGTCTCGTTGTGGAAATACAAGAGACGTCAAAGAATCATATCCAAATCAGCGCGCTTGAGCCTCTGTTTTCTTCAAAGGCGAGCAGAACACCTAGTGTTCGTTTTACACTGAACGCAAGTTTTAGCCACTTGGGGACCATAGGCAGGGGAACTAATATTTATGTTAGAAAACCTCATAAAGTGAGATTTTCATGTCATGGGACCTTACATTTAAAGTCTCATCACCATAAAGTGTCCACAACGTTAACTTTAATGTTCTCATTATCAACTACGTTGCTGTGGGTCAGTCTCATTTTGTGGGTCTGTCTCAGTGGTTGGAAACAACAACTTCCCTCCTGACCAAGTTTAGTTTCACTTCATGTAGACCGCAGCACGGTAGACCTTCAGTTGTCGTCTAAAGGTTAACGCTAAACAGAACTACAGTCTCATGACACCAGGTTTCGTTTCAGTGAAGTGATCTGAAAGACCCAACTCCTGACGCAGAGTTTGGTTTCAGTTAGTTAAAACTACCGCTTATATTGTCTACAGTGTGAGTGTTTAAGCTGAACTAAAGAACAATACCAATCACCAGTCCAACTTTTTTTTTTTTTGAGACCTCTTTGCTGGGACAACGTTTACAAAAGAACAAAGTCCAGTTTGAGTTCAGCAAAAGCGCTGAGGACGTCCATCGGTGATGTCGACCACAAGAACACGAACATCAAACTCGAACTCTGTTACAAGTTTGTCTTTTAGCATTGGTCCTATGTCATATCTCTAAGACAGAGACTTCCTAAACCAGGTGGTTTGCATGTGACCTGGGTCGAGGGTGATTACAACTTTAAGGCGTTTTAGGGGATGACCATTGGGCTCATCGTTGCTGCATTTGCTAGTCAGCCCCAGAAATACTAGTTGTATTTTTTGTAATGTGCTATTTGTCGTTCTGTCTTTAGCTTTGAGATATTGCTCGGCATTTGCTTGACAATAAGTTACCACGGAACCATGAAGATAACACGCTCCCTCCTTCTTTGAACTCTCGGCCTAAATTATTTTAAATCTCTTTTAATTCAATCTTTTTATTTTACATACATTACATGCATTTTATTTTACTGGCAAGCTTTAGGCCTATCTGTACTCACTGTCACTCACATTACCCCCAGCTACCTGCTTTAGGCCTACCTGTACTCACTGTCACTCACATTACCCCCAGCTACCTGAAGAGGAGGGTACTGGTGGCGGAGATGTCGGAGGAAGCCCGGAGGAGGAAGAGGGAGATGTGGAGAGCAGCAGCCAGGCGGCACCGCGACCGCAAGACCAGCGGCCTGCCGCCCCACTGCCCGCCAGCAGGGGGCGACAACGACGACCTCTTCGACGACTGGCCGGCGCTGGGCGACGCGGAGAGTCCGACGCGAGGGAGCTGGACCACTTCACGCGCATGAATCACCGACAGCGTCACAGCAACCCTGATATCTGATGATGAGACGATGGGCATCTGACGATGAGACGATGGGCGTCTGAGTCATGCTGCTTCAGTAAATCTTTGTGTAGAAGTCAACAAAAAAGTTCACGCGATTTCTGCTCCCCCTCGCTGACAAGATGTCGATATTTAGCTTCGTCATTTTCAGCTTCCTTTTTATTTAAAACGTTTTTCTGATGTGTCCCAATCATCCCGCAGCATCGAGTTAATGTATGCCTATCTTGTTTTGTAGCCTATTTATAGCCTGCTTTGCCTATTCTGTTTTCTACACTGGATGTGGAGGCAAATCATAAATCAAAAACGTTTGCAAAGGTGGAATCATTTGCACATAAACGGTATAGAGAATATCAAACGGGATATAAATATATTTTTAGACCAGGTGCCACGTAAAACGAGGTGGAGCTTATAGCCAGTTTGTGTGAACCAGACCATAGCCCACCAACTCTCATAAGCCCCTGGCTTCACACGGCGTGCATGAGGCTAGAGGAAGAGAGTTGGTGTTTCGCAGCACTGTGGGCGGCCTGCGGCACATCGGGCCCCCTGATGCCATGACTCAGCGCAGTGTTTCTTGTACATCCAAGCCGCAAGGACCTCAGGTAAGGTCTACTGACTTACGATCTGCCACTGTTTGTTTTGAACCCTTAACTATCGTCTGCTGAAGTGAATAAAAAAAAATGCCTTTATACTTCAGTCTGACTCCCTGCTTTGTTTTCTGATGTACTGATGTTGCATAATGTGAGAGACTTTAGAGAGAGAGGATGTAAATTTGTGCGCTTCGCTTCCATCTCACCACATCCTTCTGATCGCTGCGTGAGGTTATGGGTTCGATGCGCGGACACACCGACAACATTATAAGGAGATATCTGAGATAACATTGTAAGATACTTTTTCGTACTGTTTCAAGTGATTTTCCCATCGTGATAGCCTGTGTGTTCTTTTTTTTAAGAAGCCTACAATTTGTCAAGACAAAATGTGTTGTTTAATCGCGCTCTGTGTGTGTGTGTGTGTGTGTCTCTCTCTCTCTCTCTCTCTCTCTCTCTCTCTCTCTCTCTCTCTCTCTCTCTCTCTCTCTCTCTCTCTCTCTCTCTCTCTCTCTCTCTCTCTCTCTCTCTCTCTCTCTCTCTCTCTCTCTCTCTCTCTCTCTCTCTTAGAGAAAGAGAGAGAATAGACACAATATGTTTTTTATATATATTTTTCTAATATTATTCTTGACAAAATATAGTATTCTTATTTTCATTATATTACTCTCACTATATATATATACATATAGTAGATTAGAGAGTTCACTATATATATATATATATATATATATATATATATATATATATATATATTATATATATATATATATATATATATATATATATATATATATATATATATATATATATATATATATATAGTGAGAGAATAATATATATATAATAAAAATAAATATTATACACAATATATTTTGTCAAGGATAATATTACAAAAATATATTGTGTAATATTATTCTTTCCCTCACTATATATATATATATATATATATGTATATATATATATATATATATATAGATATATAGATATATATATATATATATATATATATTATTCAATATATTTTTGTCATATATTTAAGTAGCCTTTGTTGTATTTTCAGCTGTTTACGTATGGATGACAAATCGTCTTAACTGTTGGAATGGCAGTCCAATTACTCTACTGGGTTCTGTTCTGGGATCTGTTGTGTTTCTGCATCAGAGACGGTAGGACTTTCATCATTCAACTCATTTTTTTGTCGCTATCTTAAAAAAGGATTAGAAACCAATACCCTTTAAACCAGGTTTTAAGTCCACATGATTTTGGATTCTCAATCCAATATGCTAGATTTGACAAGGCCTACAGGCAACACGACACTACGCAGACCGAATTGTCATTTATCAACTAAGTATGACTATCCGGAATTAACATTGCAGATATCAACAACGTCATTCTGACAAGTCGTAATTACATTTTGAATAGTTGGAATTTTCATTCAAGATATCTGTAACGAAACGACAGGTAGAGATATCTGTAGTTCAGCTTTGACTATAGGCAAAACTGAATTACAGATATCAGTCTACTGAATTTAGGTCAAATTGTCTTGCCTTAGACCACACCGATAACACTGACACACACGTTTCTCACGGTCTTGGTTGAGCAGCCAACTCACAACCAGGCTCCTGTGGTTTGAATTCTGTGCCTGAAGCGCGTTAAACAGATGTCCTTTTTTGGTGTTTCAGTCACGTGTCTCTGTAACATCACCTGCACCACCGACTATAAGCGATACCTGGAGTGCGAATGCGCCAACGTACCTCAGAGTTCTTTTTGGCTGGAAGCAAATTGCAGGTAAATCAACTGTAGAGTCCGGCCAATCAGTGAGGGGTGTAAGAAGGATGTCTTCTCTTCAGTTAGTTACCCAAATTTGGTGGCTTGGAATCGCAGGCAGGTGTGTTTGATTAATTGATCCGTCAAAGAGAATCAAAGTTCAAGTCGGTTTTTTTGCGTCTCAAGTGCACAATAAAAAAGACACATGGCCATTCTGGACAGTGGAATTACTGCGAAATGGCTAAGTAATCCATATTGACTACAAATAGAATGTCTAAAAATAGAACCAGACTATGATGTATCATAGTCTGGTATGTGTGGTGTGCCATCTGGTGATTAGAGAGTTCACTTCTTGTTGAGCCTCTGAGAGGTCATGCCAGCCCCAGTCATAGAGTGATATAAGCAGCCAGAGGTTTCAGTAATAGCTCCTTAAAGCAGAAGCTCCTGTCTCACTTCTCCATGGAATTTTGTCACCATCATTTATGGGAAATCCAGAAGAAGCTAGGATACTGCTGAACTGTTTGAGAAGATTGAACATTGAACATACACAGACGTAATAAGATAATATTGAACAGGAAACGCGTACAATTGCCCAGGCAGCTTCTTTCTCTTTCTGAAGAAAGAGCAAAGGTTGATCATCACAGCACCCCTGAATGTATCTGTGAAAAGGGGCGGATAAAATAACAGTGGTGTGAAAACGCGTGGATTAAAATCTTCTCCGCGAGCACAGAGAGGCCTTCAGAGAGAAGGTTCATGTGAAATTATGATGATAATGAAAGTGACACGTCTAACTCACACGTGATGATGACGATGAAGATGATGATGATGTCTGTGTGGGTGCGTGTACGCGTGTGCGTGCGTGTGTGTGTTTGTGTGTGCGCGTGAATGCATGCGTGTGTGTGTGTGTGTCCGTTTGCATGTGTGTTTGTGTGTAGTGGCCTGTATCACAGCAAAGAAATAGAGGTCCTCAGCAACTGCGAGCTCCAGCCTCCGCAGTTCAGCTGCAAGATGCACCCTGAGAACCTCTCCAAGATCATCTCCACGGATACAGAGTGCACTGTGAGAGTCATTTATCCCGCTGGGGCCCTCAAAGGACCCTCCTGGACCCTCCACCGACCCACTGGGGCCCCCAAAGGACCCTCTGGGGCCCTCCACCAACCTTACTGGGGCCCCCCACAGCTGGAGTGGTGGAATCGAACTCCTGGTATCTGGCCGATAGAGGTGAGCATGAGTGAACCTTATCGAACTAGGAACGTCACGATTGAGCACGTGGGAGGCATGTGGCTCAGGAGGTAGAGCGGGTCGGCTGGTGACCGGGAGGTCGCTGGTTCGATCCCCCGGCTCCACCTCGAGTGCCGAGGTGTCACTGAGCGAGACGCCTCACCCTGACTGCTCCCGACGAGCTGGCTGTCACCCTGCGTGGCTGACTCCGCCCGTCGGTGTGTGAATGTGTCCATGAATGGGTGAATGTTGGGCAATATTGTAAAGCGCTTCGAGTGGACACTGGTTAGAAAAGAGCTGTATAAATGCAGTCCAATTACCAATTAACACTTCTTGACGTAGGGGCGTTATGCTCAAGGATGTCTTTAGGTAAGGCATGGAGTCAATGGGGTTCGAACCCTGAACCTTTGGGTTTGGGGGGGTCAAGATCCAGTGACTTTCCCATTAAGATCTCGGTTCTGGCCAGCGGGCTGAGTGACTCCACTTTGCGTCCCCCAGTGAAGACGCTGCCGCCGTCGAACCTGCGTGTGACGCACCGCGGGGAGAGATTGAACCTCACCTGGGAGGTGGACAACTACCAGGGCATCTGTCTGAGATACAGGGTTCGGATCAGAGACCCCCACCAGGTGCGCACGCACTCAAGCACGCGCGCAAGCAAGCACACACATAAACCAACACACAAAACAACCCACACATACAGACACACACACGTCACACGCACGCACACGCACACGCACTGACCAACTCACCCAGTCACTCACTCACACACATTGTCAGCTGTTCTGGAAACCAATTGTCTTCCAAAGTGAGTGTGTGAATATTGTTTGAATCCATTTCTTTCTTTCTTTCTTTCTTTCGTTTTTTTCCATCTTTGTTTCTGTACGTCGATCTTGTTTGTTTGCTCCTCTCTCTGTTTGTCTGATTGTTTGTCTGTTTGTCTGTCTGTTTGTTTGCTTGGCCTCTCCTCCGTCTCCCCCGTAGGTCCGCAGCTTCGAGTTGCCCCACCAGTACCTGACGATGGACGCCTCCAGCCTGCTCCCTGCCTGCCGCTCCCAGGCCGACGTCCAGGCCTCCATCTGCCTCGAGTCCCACCTAAGCGGTCCCTGGAGTGCCTGGAGCCCCACAATAGACCTCACGGAAGGTACCGCTGTGGTCCGACTCACGCTTCCACCCCCCAGCCACTAAACAGTGCAGAATACAAGCACATACACAAAGATAAAGCCGAACCGATGTTCCGATAACGATTTTTTCCTTCCCCATACCGATTTCTGAACTTGCGTATCAGCCGATACCGAGTATATACCGATTATCTAGCATCTAGCATTGTAACTATGTGGGTAGCACTTGTTCTTATTGAAGGGTTCTCTTACGGTGAGAGCGATGGTTTAGTCGGTTCACTTACTGTCCAGCAAATACTTTTGAAGAACTAGGTGTTCCCGATGTTCCAACTTAGTAGCTCGAACGCACGTAGGACGGAGACGACGCGTTTCCCATTCCGACTTTCCACCTTCGACCGTTAACGAACATGGCATAACTCTAAAGTTTTTGTGATGTTCTTTGCATGCGTAGTAGAAAAGCTAGTCATGTGATGGTATTGGATCGGCGTTTAGACTTGCTAACTCGCCGGTAATCAGACCTGACTTTTAGGCAGTATCGGAGGCATTTCTGATACTGGTATCGGTAATCGGGACATCTCTAGAAGATATCGCGGTCTTCTAACTAATGCTTTGGCCTCCAGCCACCAAACAGTGCCAAACACACCCATATACACACAGCGATACTCACGTACAAGTACACGTCACTGAGGGGTGGCAGGTAAAGGGGAAACACTGAATATGGGACATGTCGTTACCGGTTGATGACCTAATTCTCACGATAATCAAGACTTCCAAGCAAGCAGGGCTGACTGCAACCGAAGACACAGTGACACATTGACCACGGAACCACAGACAAACAGACACATTGACACACATGACCCATATACAGAAAGTGACACACTGATCCACAAGAGCAGTGAGATGTTGACAACCTGACATACTGACCCATAGACACTGTGACATGACAACGAACATAAGTTTAATTAGTAACGAATTAAACACAGTTTTAGCTGTCAGTATGAAACATACTAAAAAAAATATTCCTGCAGATCTCTAAAGCTCTGAAGTTCTCATAAATATCAATCATTAAATAAAAGTGCAACTGCAGCCTTAACTTAAATTACAGCTTATGTATTTTATAAAAAAGATACCCTTTCACTAGGGACACTGGTAGCAGGTACTGCAACTGCTTACCTTCATCATATGTTTAGAACCTGTGTTCTCAACAACGGAGAATGGCTGTAGGTCAGAGGCAATGAAAACACCAATAGACCTGGTGATGGCATTTGCCCGTTCTGAATTCCCAGACAGGGGTAGGGGTTGATTAAATAGTGTAGTGAGCTGGGTTTGAACAACTTTTTTAATTTTCGCAGCGGTGACAGTAACACCTGGATGGTGCCTTTTTACATGCGTGTGCATGTTCGATGTGTTTCATTTGCATAGGAGATCGCTGTTGAACAATGTCTAAACACAGCTTTCGACTTGTCCACTCGTCTTTCCCATTGTGATAATAACCTGGAATCCAAAGTTCTCCCCACACTGGGATTTAAATGACAGGGGGGCATCTTCAAAGCTCCGGTTTTCTGTTGTCTCTCGCCATGCAGTTCGCTCAGTTCGCTAGTAGCCATCAATCCACACACAGTCGCGATCGCGCTCTGCTACTGCTACATAGCGGTGGCCGCGCACGTGCGAGCCGAGCCTAATAAGGCTAAACGGTCCGGGGAGAACTCCGACTTCAAGTTTTAAGTTCCGCACCGCAAAACAAGCCTTTACATTCGCCGTATTAACGCTATGTACGCCACATTTACGTACCGCGGTAGACCTCTGTAACCGCACCGAAGTGCCTGTACCGTGACGGTTCGGTTCAAATACGTGTACCGTTACACCCCTACCTACAAAGTAGGTAACTGTTTGTGTCGCGTTGCAGGCGGAGAGCCGGCAGGCGGAGAGATCCGGTTGGTCCTCTGTGTCGCCATCCCCCTTTTCCTCTGTGTCATCGCCCTCTGTTACGTCTCAAAGCCGTGAGTACTCAACCATGTCAGCGTAACGAGTGTTAACTGAGCTGGCGCTAGAGCTGATGTTAGCCTATGCTTTGTCGTGATTCGCTGATGCTTAATTTCACACGCGTGTGTTTAGGATGTCCTTCTGGCTTCTTCCTTAAAGGTCCAAAAGTGTACCACCAGGTATGAGTGTGATTAGCCATTTCAAGCTGTTTACATACTATGCCTTTTCCTGTGCCTTAGTGACATCACAAGTGGGCGTCTCCACCTAGATTTATGCTGGATAGATCAGTTTACCATCAATCACATTCACACCGGGTGGTATAATATGGGACCTTTAAGAGCGCTCTTCTGCCTACAGACCGTGTGAAGATCATTTCATTTAAAGTTTGATGATCACGTAATGAATCACGGAATGGGAGAGGCTAAGAGCAACAAGGTTTAATAATTGATTATTGAGTTGTGTCAGTTATCAGACTCCTTGGTAAGTAAAGAAAAGCTTCTTTTTTTTTCTTTTCCGGTTGATGACCTAATTCTCACGATAATCAAGACTTCCAAGCAAGCAGGGCTGACTGCAACCGAAGACACAGTGACACATTGACCACGGAACCACAGACAAACAGACACATTGACACACATGACCCATATACAGAAAGTGACACACTGATCCACAAGAGCAGTGAGATGTTGACAACCTGACATACTGACCCATAGACACAGTGACCAGTGACACACTGACCACACACACGGACACATAGACAACCTGACCAGGCACGGCACCAGGATTCCAGTTGTGGAGGGGTAAGACCAATTGTGGGTGGTCTATAAATTTAAACCGTTATCAAGTCCTTGTTTAACCTAATACAAATGACTGACTAATATACTGTTATATTATCTGTGCATAATAGCTTGATGCTCTTTAAATATTTTGTTGCATAGTCAAAAGTTTCGGTGCATAGGGCGAACGTATCCGCGATCGCTCCTTAGGCCTTTCCACACTGCCAAGCCGGTTCGGTCGCAGCTTGGCACGAAGGAACGTTCCTCTCTGCGTCTTTCTCGTAGATCGCTCCATAACAAACGTCTTTGTTAAATGCGACTGCATCACCTTCTCTCCCACATGTTGGTCAGCAGCTCGCCGATTGTCTCTCCAGTTAGAACTGCTCATGTTGATATCGCTGCGTTATTATCTCTGTTGTAGAGACAACGCAGCAATGCCTCTATTCCGCACCCCTGCACCTTGTCTTGTACCGCGGAGCGTCTAATCGCATTTACATAAAAAAGAAACCGCCAGTGTGTAGGGTCCGGGAGTGTGAAGACGTTTCTTGGTGCTAACCAAAGATGAGTGCTTTGGAATCTCCATTACGCACCAAACCTGTCTGTGCTTTAGCGCGTCACTCTATAGATCCAAGGCCTATAGACTGTACAAGTGGTCAGGAATCGAATATTTCCCACATCGTTTAGTTATGCTCGTATAACATGAGGCCGACTATTTCAGAATTCTGTTAAGTTTTCAACATTATTTCGATATCATTAGCAACAGACTGAGCTTGGCTTATTGAACAAAGAAGATGCATTCAATTGTAGCCTAGGCTACTACGAGATAATAACTAATACTATAGCCTACCGCGATTTCACGGTCATCCACGAAGATAACAGCTTTAACGCAAATCGGATCAAGCATCAAAAACACGCTGACCATGGACGGCTAGACACAGACATATAGACACATAGACATACAAAGGCACACACACACACTCACACACACACATACACACATACACACACACGCACACAGAGTCACACACGCACATACACACACACACACACACACACATGCACACACACACACACACACACACACACACACACACACACACACACACACACACACACACACACACACACACACACGCACACAGAGTCACACACGCACATACACACACACACACACACACACACACACCAGGTTCTGCTCCCTGCCATGCAGACTCTCTCTGCACACAGTGTCTCTAGTCTACCACACACTCATGCACGGTGTCGGTTTGATCGGCGCACAACCTGCCGCGACACAGCTGAAAAGACTTAGCTTAAAGACTTGTGGTTAGCTTATATGGGTCAAAGTAGGGCATGTCATGTATAGCGATTAGAGCTCCATGTTACAGGCACAGTGTATAAAAGGTTTTGTTAATAACATATATATATATATATATATATATATATATATATATTATATATATATATATATATATATATATATGAGAACTGTAAGACATTAAATGAAATCATTAAGGCAGAATATTACATAGATCAAACACAAAGGTGAAATCAGCTGAAGTTAAACTCATGTCTCAGCGTCGCATCAGCCTGTTCCAATAAACGTTGCCCGTTTACTTTCTCTTCTCGCGAATTTGCTCTCAGCAGGGTGCTTAAACCTTTCTTTGAAGTATGGTTCAGAAGTTTCCAGCGGTGGCGTTGGGTGGTCGGAAGCCCCCGCGGCTTCTGACTAACCGCAAAAGGGGAATCCCGCCACCCCCCAAGATCCCGCGAGAATGCGCTGCTAGAAAATAAATATGTCTGGCATCTGTGGCTTTGGCTGTTTAATCCAAGAGCTCAATATAGCCTGAATAAAGTGGTTGGGTGGCTTACCTGTCTGTCTGCCCATGTACCTGTCTGCCTATCTACCTGTCTGTCTACCAAGCTGTCTGTCTATCTACCTAGCTGTCTGCCTGACTACCTAGCTGTCTGTCTGTCTACCTAACTGTCTGTCTGTCTACCTAACTGTCTGTCTGTCAACCTAGCTGTCTGTCTGACTACCAATATACCTGTCTGTCTACCTAGCTGTCTGTCTGACTACCTAGTTACCTGTCTGTCTACCTATCCCCCTGTCTGTCTACCCAGCTACCTGTCTGACTACCTATCTACCTCTGTCTACCTAGCTGTCTGTCTGACTACCAATCTACCTCTCTGTCTACCTAGCTATCTGTCTGTCTAACTAGCTGTCTGTCTGACTACCAATCTACCTGTCTGTCTACCTATCTGTCTGTCTGTCTACCTAGCTGTCTGTCTGACTACCAATCTACCTGTCTGTCTACCTAACTATCTGTCTGTCTACCTAGCTGTCTGTCTGACTACCAATCTACCTGTCTGTCTACCTAACTATCTGTCTGTCTACCTAGCTGTCTGTCTGACTACCAATCTACCTGTCTGTCTACCTAGCTATCTGTCTGTCTACCTAGCTGTCTGGCTGACGACCAAGCTACCTCTCTGTCTACATAGCTATCTGTCTGTCTACCTAGCTGTCTGTCTGACGACCAATCTACCTGCCTGATCTCTCTGCAGTCACTGAGCGAGACAGTTTTACGTTGGATAATTTTGAAATCTGGCCTACTCTGGCTTCTTTCTCCAAATGGCCTTCCCTCCATTTAAATGTTGCTGATATAATATAAATGTGTTTTAGCTTAGTCTCCTGGTTCAACCCTAAAAAAGCTCATATGTATAGGCTCTTTGAAACCTTATCTGGGCACTGGAGCTTTTTTCTTTTTTTCTGTTTTGAGGAATCAAGCTAATGTGGTCTGTTATTAAAAGTAGGCTAATCAATTTTGTTGATGTATTTTTATTTTATTTTTATGACGCTGATTCCTGTTAATGTAGCCTATGTAGGCCAAGTGCAAAGGATTGACAAATATTTGTGTCCTCTCCTTTAGATTTTTTACGAAGAAAGTCCAGTTCCTGATGTTCATCCCTGACCCAAGCCCGTTTTTCAAGCCACTTCGAGACAAATATGACGGGAACTTCAAGGTAAGAGAAAACGCAGTCCATTAAATAGCCGAGGTTCAGCTTCTGTACTTCTCCGGTTTATCCAGCGGGGGGCGTGAGTTGAATGAGTTGACTAATGTTGAACATCGGATTTCCGCAGGACGTGAGATGTTCCATGGCGACAGGGGCTTTTATTTGCGGTCGGTTATCTGTAATTTCGTAACAAGACCTTTAATATGACGTGTGGGTCTGTGAGTCATAAGGTTTGATGGTTGCTCTTAGGGAAAATACAAAATTCTAAATCAAACATATTTTTCACAGACATTTCATTTGATCCCACACAATAATACCTTCATCCATTTTATGAAATTCATTCTATTACGTTTATATTTTACGATGGTATAATATCTATGTTGTTGCAGGGTTTCCTATTCTAATTGACTGCATAAAGCCCGTAGTTATTTATGAATGTATTCATGTATTTATTGTATCCCTCGCTATTGTGCCATGTTCATTTGCATTCTCTTACTATCTCAGTGTCTTGACAAGAAATCTCATAATTAACATATTGTTTCTAATTCCATTCAATGTAACTCATCTGAATAGTTCTTAAGTCATCGCTTGTCAGAGACTAATGACATGCTTTTTACTTTTTTTTAGCAGTTTAAATAATACTTTTTAAAAAAAAAACAACATTTTGTTTAGTGGAGCTATCGTTGAATCTCTGAGTGGGCTGCCCCAATGTCTTGAGATACTGAATCGACAGGATGCGTTATGTCCTCGATCACGCTTCCGTTCTTACGGTAATCCAGTGTTTGGATAATTTGCGATTATCTCGGTTACTAGACTAGGTTACTAGACGTTGGTGTCTGAAGCCACAGCCCAGTGGTACCGTTCTGTTCTGCTACTCAACCAGTGGCAAACGATTAGTTCAGAGGTGCAGTCGGAGGAAACCATCACCATGAACGCTTGGATCAGAATTGTAAATGGATTGCGTTTATACAGCGCTTTTCTAACCAGCGGCCACTCAAAGCGCTTCACAGTGTGGCCTAACATTCACCCATTCATTCACACATTCACACACCGACGGCGGTGTCATCCACGCCAGGTGACAGCCAGCTCGTCAGGAGCAGTCAGGGTGAGGCGTCTCGCTCAGGGACACCTCGACCCTCCGCGTCGGGGGTTCGAACTAGCAACCTTCAGGTTAGCGGTGATGGGCTTGTGTTCATGTTGCCGGTCGTCCTCTGCTGCAGGAATGGGTTCATCCAGCGTTCAGCGAGGCGGAGGTCCTGAGGGTGGCGCGCGCAACCGTGGCCGTCCCAGCCAGCGACCAGAAGCTGCTTAGTCACCAAGGCAACCACATGAGGAGAGACGGGGAGGAAGAGGAGGAGGAGGAGGAGGAGGAGGAGGAAGGCGGTGGCGAGTTCAACGCCCGGGAGCGCCAGCCGGGGGAACGGGCCGGCACCGTCCCCGGTCGCCTCTCCCTCCGCACGGTGGTCCTGTCGGGGGTCGAGGGCGACGAGGGGCCCCCCGAGTTCCGCGGGCGTTGCGGCGTCGGAGAGGCGGGGCCACCGGCGCCGGGCGCGGAGGAGGAGGGAGGCGACGGTGGCCCCGCTGAGGCCTCGAGCCCGGCCCCGCTGCCGTCCCCGTTGGGGGGGTCGGACCCCTGGGACGACGACTACCCCCGCGTGGACCTGGACACGGTGGACAGCGGCTTCGGCGAGTCGGCCTGCAGCAGTCCCGTCTGCTCGGAGCACACCGCCGTGGTGGAGGCGGGCTTCTTCCCCGCCGACGAACGCGGCAAGTCCAACTACGTCCGGCAGTGGATGGACCAGCAGCAGCCGCCTCCACCCGCAGAGCAGCACCGCCCGCCGCCGCCGCCTGCTTACCAGAACCAGAACTACCAGGCCTAGTGGGGGCCCCCTGATTGCCACACACATGCAGTGTGGGAGGGAGGGGGTGGGTGTGGGGGTGTGGGTGTGTGTGTGTATAGGGGCGGGGAATTGTACCCCCTCACCTTCAAAAAATTGGCAAGAATTAACGGCTAGGTGTCCAGACAAGACCTTTAAAAAAACGGATCCATGCTTCATTGCACTGGGCTGTTTTTTGCAACAAACAAATTTCTCCTACGGGGGATTAATAAAGTTGTGTCTTATTTTTGTCTTATTTCTAAGCGGGGCTAAGCAGCTGTAACTGCCGTTTAAACAGCTCCCTCTCACATGGCGGTAGACGGCACCCTCTCACACACAGGAAGCCGCCGCCGGCGGAGTTTAAATTAAGACGAGGCGGGCCGACCACATGACTCGAGGGCTGAGATCCCTGCGCTGGCTTCCTGTGGGCTTTCAATTAGCGCGCACCACATCCGCAGCGATGCGAGGGGGCCCTGAACCGGTTCCGACTGACGTGCATCAGTGAACCGCCTGTGGTTTGTGGGGCATAAGAGTCTGATCCCATGGTTGAACCAATCAGGGTGAAGCCGTGCTCCAGTCTCCAGTTTTTATCGAATTGTATCTTTGTAATTGACCTTCCTCTTTTTCTTGTTTCTACTCTTTCAATGTTTGCCCTTTAATGTTTTTTTTACCTGTGATTTTTTTTATTTGTAAAGCCCCATACATGGCCTCTATAAATAAAAGGATGATGTGAGACCAAGATGATGTGACGCCTTCCTCTTTACCTCATCTCCCTCGCCATCTCTTCCTGCACGTTCATCTCCACCTCCATCTCCTCTCTGCCTTCACCCTAATCTCCACCTCCATCTCCTCTCTGCCTTCACCCTAATCTCCACCTCCATCTCTCTCTCCAGCTTGCATCGCTCTCTCTCCTGCAGGGGGTGTTTCTAGGTTTCTGGAACATCAGGGGCTTAACCTAGAGGGAAAATGAAAAATGTGCGCGAAGCATGCAGCAATCTTTTTTTAATGCTTGATTGTGCACGCACATTCTTTCATAATGCTTTACCTAAATAAAAAAAAATGGGCCGTTTATCATAGCTTTAAGTAGTTACCTGACTGCTGCAGTATAAGTACATACTGTGGATACAATGTGAGATCTATTTCACAGTAGAAGTACTACACCACATGTGTGGTTTGTTTTTACCTTCTGTGATGAATAGGGGAACATTAAGTAGGTTGATCAAACAGCTCTGAGTCGGTTTATATGATTCATGTATTTAATCAGAGGTTCTACTTTTCACAGTAAAAGCCTCAATCTTTATCAATCAAAGTTTCCCAGGAAGCGTTACACACACACACACGTGTGTGCAAACATTATCAGATCGTCAGAAGTATGATTCAACCACAACCACAAACTGATGACGATCGTATTCGATAGTAATCCTCTACTTCTGACTGGATAACTCTGACGTTGTCATCGTGATATAAGTATGTATGCTTCATTCACTTTTTCATCAAAATGAATTGGTAGTCCACGCCACTCTCCCTGGTAAGTTATTCAGCTGCAGCCACGGCAGCATTTCATTCTTTTAATTTTTGCAATAATTGTTCATGTTTTCTTCACTCCATTGATTACATGTTATGGTTTGTAGTCTAGGTGCTGAGAAAGTTTTGTATGCGCTTCATTTAGCGGAGAATATCTCAACTGTTATAGAGTAATATGACCCCAGTGAACAACATGGGATGTGTGACAAAGTCTCTATCTGGGACGAAAGTCCTGAAAATGACCACAACAGGTGACACTAGTGTCACACTACGTGGTGAATGGGACTTTTTTTTTCCTTTATAGATATTCTCATAATTTTTTTACCAGATGAATCTTCGTATTAAGAGAAATGCTTTTTGTATTACACTTTGTCTAAAAAATTTAAAAAAATATGCAGATGAGGCAATATCACATTCAATATGCGTAGCCTGCATATAAATCCTAGAGGTCCTAGATACGATTTGTACGGACTTCAGTTAGCGAAGATTATCTCAATTGTTACAGACTAATATGACCCCAGTGAACAGCGTGGGATGTGTGACGAAAGTCCTGAAATTGACCACAATAGGTGACACTCGTATCACACAAGGGAATGGGACTTTTTTTCCTTTATAGATATCTTCATACATTTCTACCAGATTAATCTTCATACTAACAGAAATAATTTTTGTATTACACTTTGTCTAAAAAAAATTGTAATAATTGTCTAAAATATGCAAATGAGGCAATATCTCATTAGGTATGCGCAGCCTATGCATAAACCCTTGAAGCTACAGATTTTCTGGGATGATCACAATGTTTACATTGACAAGGTATAAAGTCAGAGAAGAGTTTAAGCATACTGATTTGATACAAAGAAAATGGCTAAAAAACAGTCAACCTATGACAGTACAACTAGCAACTTACAGGAATTACCAGTTATTGATTAACCTAAACTAAAAAAGCTTAGATTTCTTCCCTGCTCTAAATATTGCTGTCATCAGCTCAAACTATTTTTTTTCAACAAAAGTTTACTTACTACTGAAATCTTGGCCTCCAAGAGCTCTGTGGAGCATCTGGAACTCAGGAGTGAAAAGATCAATATTACCACTCCATGATATCTGCATAGCGCTGGGAGCCAAACTCACACAGTGTCTCCCAGCGCTACGTGCACTGACTGGGTGTGATACAACCAGCAAAATATCAACCAAACTGGCAGCTCTGAAGACTGTCCGCAAACCAGAAAACTCTTCTTTGATTCTTAATGTCATCTGTCCACAGCTAGAGAGGGCAATACAAATGACGGAAACCTTCTTAGTCAAATGTCTCAAAACCATCAACGGACATGTAGACATTTGACGACCTGCGCATTGCTGCGTTTGATAGTAATGCCCTTAAGATGGACTTTGAGAGGACCGCTTGCACCTCAACTAATGCAAGAAAACATAAACAAAGAGCCTATTATCAACAGCAGCTTTGGGTCCAAGCACCATTTAGAGACGCCACCTCAATCTTAAATGCAGTCCCTCGTTTGTATACAATTGTGTTTATAATTGTCCATTCTATACAACCCCCCGACACACACAACATCAACACTGTACATCTATAAAAACACAATTGAAAATATCCAACCAGAATTCTTACACTACATGGTCATTGTAAACATTGTAATCACCTCAGAAAATCTATAGCTTCATGAGTTTATATGTACGCATATTTAGAGATATTGCCTCATTTGCATATTTTTTTACATTTTTTAGACGAAGTGTTATACAAAAAGTATTTCTCTTAATATGAAGATTCATCTGGTAAAAAAGTATGAGAATATCTATAAAGGAAAAAAAATGTCCCATTCACCACGTAGTGTGACACTAGTGTCACCTGTTGCGGTCATTTTCAGGACTTTCGTCCAGGATAGAGATTTTGGCACACATGTTGTTCACTGGGGTCATATTACTCTATAACAGTTGAGATATTCTCCGCTAAATGAAGCGCACACAAAACTTTCACAGCACCTAGACTATTGTGCGTTACGGGAGCATTTGTCCCAAAAATCGTACAATTTTAAGAACATACATTTATACTGTGATGATCGTTTTGCCTTCTACCATTATGTTATTTTACCCTGATACATTGTTTGAAATGTTTCAGACATTTTGGGAATGTTCTCGACCTGGACCTACTGAAAGCACAGGCTGCCTATCAGAATGCGCAGGCAGAAGACATACTGTGTATTCACAGATGGCGTTGTTCCCTCTCCTGCTGCTGTGCTTGACAACAGGCTGTGTCACTGCAGCCAGCTGCCCCAATCAAGGTGCCCTTGAACTTATACTTAAAAGTCCATAGGCTACTGACTGTTGTGTTTCTGCTTGAGTTGCTATGCAACGTGATGCTCATCAAATGATGGATGAAGGCTACAGATGCTCTTCCTCTTCCTCCTCCTCAGATGGGCTTTCCTGCGTCTCTGATTACTGGCAGAACGTAAGCTGTGTTCTGAAGGACACAGACAAACCGGGAGAAGCCAAACACACAGACCGCTGGTTAAATTTCACAAGAATAACGTAATTGCAGTTAATGTAGCCTTACCAAATCTTTAGATGATTCTAAACTTCATATTAATGAATTCCTTTTTTTATTTTAGACCTAAAGTTGCACGATTTGAGTGCCGGTTTGAGGGGTCCCAGTCCCGCTGTCAATTCGACACAGGAATGCCTTTGAGGGAGTACCACAAATTCAGTGTACAATCCTGCAATTCATCTGGCTGCTATGAAATACCCCAGTTTAAACCAGTCGAATGCGGTATGTCGGAAGGCGGAACCGCGCGTGTGTGTGTGTGTGTGTGTGTGTGTGTGTGTGTGTGTGTGTGTGTGTGTGTGTGTGTGTGTGTGTGTGTGTGTGTGTGTGTGTGTGTGTGTGTGTGTGTGTGTGTCCATAGTAGATGGTACTCCATCTGGTGGAATGATGTCAAATGTCCAATGTTTTCATTTGCATTTATAACATTTAGCAATGTATAGGGCTCCTCTGTCATGATGCATCGTGTGGGTTTGTAGAGGGTGTGGTTTATGACAGCGAGATTTATTACCACGCTGAGATGAAGTTAAACTACCAGCAGATAACCTAAAACAATGGAACAAAGAGTGGCACAAGTAGGAGAGCATCAGAGGGAGAGCAACTGAAAAACAAGCAGAACCTATAGACTTCTGCACAGTTCCCCTATATCACCTGATGATCCCCAGAGAGGGAGAGATCCTCACCATTTTCACTCACAATGAGGCTTGACTCGCTTTTATTACAAAATAACCGTGTGTGATACTTCCCGTTTCAACCAAGAAAATATTGATGTCTATCTACAGTTCAAACTACGCCTCCAAGTGACGTCAGGGTCAACAGCTCTTTGGATAGCTTCATCATCACCTGGAAGAGCGGATATGAAAAGCACAGATATGTAACACCCAATTCATTAACCTACACTGTCTTGCTTCCGCACAATAAGGTAAGGCTCACACACTTTTGTTTCCATAAAAGCCTGTTGAATATGGAGTTTAATTTCACAGTTATGTATTCTGTGTTCTAAGTCTACATTGCTGCAACAACACAGTTGTGGTTCTGCTCCAGATTTGTGAACTTCAGCATCACTTTACAGAGATATATCATAATATCATATCATATAAACATAGAATACCCTGGAAATATCAATCTACAAGTTCAGAAATCTAACTATGAATACGTGGGTTTTTTTTCAAATAAATTACAGGAATTCTGACTCCACTTACAATGGAGTGAGATTCCTAGAGTGAGGTGAACCTCCATAGTGAGACCCCTGTGGGTTCATAACATGTGCTGATCATGTCTCCAAGCGTTTCTGTGGACTGAACTCAACTGAACCATTTTAAATTTCTTAAAATTTCAGTCTGCAGAGATTCCGGACGGAGCTCTATCGATGACTCTCAATTACTCTGAGTTTGATCCGAGTAGTGAATATTGTGTCCAGATAAAATCTAAATATAAAACCCTGTGGAGTGAGTTGAGTGAGTCGGTGTGTTGGCAACGGGGAGAAGGTGAGACTGACAGTAGTGGTTTTATATGACAACAAAACCATCTTGAATCTTGGTGGCCCAGAAATCACAAATGTCTGTCGGCCTGTTTGTGTACGTGATAAGCTACCGACCAACCAACTATCTGTCCCTCTCTGTATGAAGACCAATCACAGATGGGTGTGTATCTACTGACAGCCGGCATCTTGTTGCCGGTGAGTGTGTTCGCTGGTCTCCTGCTGTGGCTCGCCGTCCCGTCCACGAGGTAACACATCTGGACACAGGACGGTGTCACATATCACTCAATAAGGATCAGAGTTAGAAAGTCACTGCAGACTACACTGTTGTCTGAAGTGACATGTGAATGTGGCAGAGGACGTTCAAAATGCAAATGCAGTCAAATGTGATTTCCCTTTGATTTGAACCAATGTCCCCCATAGGCTGAAGGTGAGGTCTCTGCTCCAAGTGCCATCACCAGCGTCCTACTTTCAACCACTGTTCCTCCACTATGAAGGCAACCTCCATGTAAATACAGAATACAAATCCTTTTTGTGCGCGTGTCCGTGTGTGTGTGTGTGTGTGTGTGTGTGTGTGTGTGTGTGTGTGTGTGTGTGTGTGTGTGTGTGTGTGTGTGTGTGTTGTGTGTGTGTGTGTGTGTGTGACCTCCTGTTGCCTGTTGTCTGACCACTGATCTCTGTCGTGTTCCTCAGGAGTGGCTGTCGTCTCCAGGAGCCTACATTGAGACCTTTGACCCGGACAACCAGATGAACGCCCAATACATCACCATGGCGCCCAGGGCCGCCAATTATGGGCTGGAAGAGGAGAACTCCAAGCTGAGCCCCCAGCCCCAATCACCCCCCCAGGACCCACTGTCCTACATCATGGCTCCAGGCGTGGGGGTTGCTGCGGCCTTTGTCCCCCACGCCCCTCCACATGCCATCACCATCGCCACGGTCACCGACATGTCCTACGTGGCGTTTCCTGGCGCCGCCGCGCCGCTCTGCCACGAGGAAGAGGCTTCCGAGGCGGTCTCCATGGATACAAGCCAGGCGGAGTCCGGAAGTGGGTGGGAGGAGGAGGAGGAGGAGGAAGGGGGGGGGAGAGGAGGAGGAGGAGGAGGAGGAGGAGGAGGAGGAGGAGGAGGAGGAGGAGGAGGAGGAGGAGGAGGAGGGGGAGGAGGAGGGTCAGAACCAAGGTTCACGCCCTCCCCTCCTGAGCTCTGTCCCGTGCCCTGGGGATTACTGCACCTACAAGCAGGCAGCTCAGTGGTGAAATGGACATGGGGGAATCAGGAGCAAGGTCAATAAAGTTTAATACATTGCGGTCGATCCATGGTGAATCAGGAGAAAGTTTAATAAAGTTTAATACATTGCGGTTGATCCGTGGTGAAATGGACCAGGGTGAATCAGGAGAAAGGTCAAGAAAGTTTAATACATTGCGGTTGATCCATGGTGAAATGAACCAGGGTGAATCATGAGAAAGGTCAAGAAAGTTTAATACGTTGCGGTTGATCCATGGTGAAATGGACCAGGGTGAATCAGGAGAAAGGTCAATAGTTTTCTACGTTGTGGTTGACTCATGGTGAAATGGACCAGGTTGAATTAGGGCGCCCTCTAGTGACTTCATTGTGCTTATTCAGGCAAATTTTAAGTCGTAGGCCTACATTTATTTTTAATCGTTTTTGTTTTACTTATTTTTTCTATTGTGCTTTTTGTTTAAAGAGCCAGTAATCCCACTGATTCAGATAGGTGTCTGGAAATCTTAACCGTCACTCTGACCCTCCACACACCGTGGCGTTTCACAATGTGTTCGAAAAGCTCAGCTTTCCCACGGCGACTTATTTCAGTTAGTAAATGGCATGGAATAGCCTACTATGTTTACGATCATATGGGACAAATGACGGTGTTTAAAACCCAAAAATATGTGGTTTTGGTTTCAATGGATCTTTAATGCCACACTGTAAAGCACTGTAATGGCGCTTTTCCACTACACTTTTCCAGCACGACTCGCCTCGACTCGCCTCGCCTCGGCTCGCCTCGACTCGGCCACGTTCCTTTTCCATTACAAAAAGTACCTACTCAACGTGGGCGGGGTCGTCATAGCACGGCGGTGCGAAACTGCGTGACACAAGGGATGTTCTATGCGCGACACAAACACAAACACAAACAATGGAGGACATGGAGGCAGTGGTGTACTTGCTGCTCGTTCTGTGGCTTTTTGTCACAAACAAAGCAAAAGAAGATAGTCAGAAAAGGCTGCAGGCGGCGAGACAAAACACAACAGAAAAGTACAGGAGAGTTTTGGAAGCCGTACAGCAGTATGAAGCCGAAGATGAGACGAGTGACGACACTCTCTGACCAATCAGCGGCCAGCAGTGTGTCGACGTCACATTTTAGTACCGGCTTGACTCGCTTGGAACCTCACCAGAGCAGGTACTAAAATAGTACCTGGTACCAGGTACTTTCCCTAGTGGAAACGCAAAAAGAACCGAGGCGAGGCGAGGCGAGGCGAGGCGAGGCGAGGCGAGGCGAGGCGAGGCGAGGCGAGGCGAGGCGAGGCGAGGCGAGGCGAGGCGAGGCGAGGCGAGGCGAGAGGCGAGGCGAGGCGCGCTGGAAAGGTGTAGTGGAAAAGCGCCATAAGCTGCATTTTGTTTGTGTGCGCCTTTACTCTAAACAGCCTTTGTGCGGTATCTCGCAACGTTCTCAAAATAAAAGCCTTCACCTACGGTTGTGTGTTTGTGTGGATCGCTGCAAACGCTACCAGATCGGCGTCAAAACGTCCACAACAAAAAAGGGTTTTCAAAGGACCAAGCATGCATGTGAGGTTTTCAAAGGACATTTTCTCAAAAGCTATGCCGTAAAATCTCATCCGTGCGTATAGTCAGTAGGCCTATAACGCTTAGTATGGTCATATCAGAACTTATCTATTATTTTGTCTATAGCTCACTTCAAAGTGCTAACATAATGCCTTTTGCAAAGGTTAAAATATGCACAAGTGAGGTTTTCAAAGGACATTTTCTCAAAATCTGTACAGTAAAATCTCATGGTTCCGTGTGTACAGGTAGTCAGCACAAGGCTTAATATGCATATCAGTCAATGCCGGAAATTATCTATTATTTTCTCTATAGCCCACTTCAAAGTGCCAACATATTGCCATTTGCAAAGGTTAAAATATGCATAAGTGAGGTTTTCAAAGGACATTTTCTCAAAATCTGTACAGTAAACTCGCATGGTTCCGTGTGTAGGCCTATAGTCAGCAGAACGCTTAATATGGTCATATCAGTCAATGCCGGAACTTATCTATTATTTTGTCTATAGCTCACTTTAAAATGTATATATATATAATATTTTTTTTTTAATAAAACACTACAAATGAATCTAGTTCAAATAAAATGCAGCAAATATCTGAGCGGGCCCATCTTTGAATGCCGCGATCACGACCGCACATGGTAGGCCTACAATAGGCTACTTGAGTTCCAGCTCAAACCTGTAAAGTGTAAACACAAACTTGCAGTCAGAGTATAAAACAAAATGGAAAGATGCATTCACCCGCCTGGCCCTGTCCCTCGCAAGGCAGTTCCAAGAGGAACTGTGGCACAGACACCAAAGAGACAGAGAACATACGACCAAAGTTTCATTCAGTATGGATTTACAAGTGCACGGAAAGCAACGAGGAGAAGCCGAAATTTCTGCTGTGTAGCAAGGTCCTGTCTGCCGAGAGTATGAAGCCGAACAAGCCGCATAGCATTGCTGTGACTTTAATATTGCCAGCTGCCATGGAAATGGTGAAAACGATGTGTGGGGAGGAAAAAGCTCAAAACATAACTTAAATGCGACCATCTCAGGCATACTGCAACAGGTCGTAACCATGGTGAAATACGTCAAGCCACATCCTCTGCGCGTCTCCACGTCTGTTTGCAACACCGTGCGCCGACATGGGCTCTGAATATGAAACTTACTATTTCACACAGAGGCACGGTGTTTGTCGAGAGGTTGCGTAATTCAGCGGTTTTTCAAGCTGAGAAACGAACTGTTGGTGTTTTCCATGGATGTTACAAAATATATATTTTTGCGACCCTCTGTGTGACCAGCAGAAAATGTGCCTCCTTGCTGGAAAATTGGCATCCTGGCTACTCTGTAGCCTATTTGTTCACAGCATAACAAACAAAACAAAAAAATTTGATCAAAATGGGGTCACAGCCCAAAGAAAGTTGGGAACCGCTGGCATACACACAAAACAAAAAATAAAAATAAAACAACTAAAACAGTCCACAGGGGGGATATCAATATCACAAGACATTTCGGGAGGCCGAGGAGAGTAATATTACATTTGAGCATCAACGTGTAGTCTTGTGGTGGACCCTATAGGCCTAGAGTAGACATAATTCAACATAGGCTACTGTGTTATTGACATGTTTTCGTTCAGTGTTATAGGGACACTGTCTCTTTAGGATGACGTGACTTATGTAGCCATACTGATATGCCGGTCGGTGCAATGTTTGAATTTAACGTTTTTACTACGACAAAATGAAAGACCCGCCGTTTGCTTGTCGAGGTGAGAAATTGTCTCTTCCCTTCTTTTATCGCAATTTCTATTGACAGAACGTGTTACCTGGGAGAGTTTAAAAACATAACGTCTTACCTGGGCGAGTGTCGCTGCGGTGTGCGCGTGCGTGTGTGTTCTTACCTGCGCGTGTGTCTATGTTTGAAAAGTTAACGTCTTGTAACGTTGAGTGTCGCTGCCTTTGTCTTGACGTGCGGTGTGTGCGCGTGCGTGCGTGTGTGCGCTTCCATGTAGCCTATGTTCATGCACATGTGCGTGTGTGTGTGCGGTGTGTGTATGCGGTGTGTATGTGCGTGCTTGCGGTGTATGCACGCGTTTGTGTGTGCTGTGTGTGTCTGTATGAGTTGCAGGCTGTTGGCACATGCGCACATAAGTAACTGGTGCGACAGGCCTGCTATTATAGTAGTAAGATTATATATATTTCCTACTACTTTAGGTCGGGTTGGAATCCTGACGTGGGTAACTTTGAAGGGTTTGAGACCTGAGTTCTGTCTGGGTTAGAGTTGTCCTAGAATCCAGGTTGGAGTCCTAGAGAAAGGACGAAATTTATTTAGGTCGGGTTGGAGTCCCAGAGAAAGGACCAAGTTCCTTTAGGTCAGGTTGGAGTCCCAACGTTCACTTTCTATAACGCTGATCTCTTTGCATGTTTCTTTTACTTATCTATTATTAAATTTTATTGTATGACAATGTTTAAATGTGAAGCTCTTTGAGTCTGCCTTGTGTATAAAAAGTGCTATATAAATAAAGTTGCCTTGCCTTACTTTGCCTACTCGAAGGGTAATATTTCATATGAAACCACAGGTTCCCTTTGAGCCTGCTGCTTTGTAAACCACTCCGACAACCAGGTATCGCTGTCGAGCCTACTGCTGTGAACATCACTCCAGCCACCAGGTGGCGCTGTGTACATCACTCCGACCAGCAGGTGGCGCTGTGTACATCCCTCCGACCACCGGGGGCGCTGTGTACATCACTCCGACCACCGGGGGCGCTGTGGAATACAATGTACACCAGGAACTACTAGGAAAACAACAGAGAAGGACACGGGAGGAAGAGAGCCAATCATCATTATTATCATCCGGTGAAAAGGACAGCATTGAGCCATTTGTTTCGCTGTTCGTCGTTTTTTTTGCATGGCCCGGTTGCCTGTCACCCTCGGATCACATGTTCTGAATCGTTCCGCTCTTTAGGGGGTTTCGGATTCGGTATTCGGTAACTCCTGAACCTCCAGAAGCCAGCGACCTGAGGATCCTCTTTGTAGAGAGAGCTCCCCCCTTCCTCCGTCCAGATGAACCTCCTACAGAACAGGACCATGCACCCTCAGCTCCGCGACGAGGAGGCCCTGGTCATTGAAAACGCAATAAGGCTCGCGATCGACTCCATCATCAACGTGCTGTACAGCGTCAACGGCGCGCGCTCGCGGGAGTACGAGCGGATGCTCGGGGTCCGAGACAAGGAGATCAGACGGCTGTCCGGCCGGGAGAAGGACTTCGAACGGGAGCTGCAACTCCTGCGTCGACAGGGCTGCTCCTGTGGGCTGTACGACGCCACCGATGACCACTGCGGCTCGGGGTTCCCCGACCCGATCCTCCAGAACCCGGACTGCGGGGACCCCAGTGGCGATCCCAGGCCCGGGTGCGGTGACCTCAATGACCCCAGGTCCGGGTTCGATGACCCCAGGCCCGGGTGCGACGATGCCGGGGATGAGATGGCAGCAGCACACGGGCAGTGTGAGATGACGTTTTCTCGTGAGTACTACTCGGTCAAACTTGACACTAAGTCAGAGAGACTGGTACAAAAACATGACCATACTGGGCAGGGGTAATCAATGCTACTGGGTAATGGTTCAGAGCAGACTCTGCATAGCCTTCCCTCTTACACGCCACACCCCTCTTACGCACCTATTTATGTTGTATGTCGGCAACATAATGTGCAAATTTATTGTATATTGTACGTCCTGCCACTTGAAAATAGTACTTAGTATTGTGTAGCATCTTATCCTACCTATTTTTGTTGTATACTGGGAGTGGGTTAATCTAGTGATTGTTATTGCTTTGCAATTGGTTCTATGAACATCCTTACTGTACCGACAGACAGAGATATATTGTTGTTTCTCTTTCTTCTGACACATGTACTTATTGTAAGTTGCTTCGGATAAACGCGTCTGCTAAACGCCCAACATGTAAATGAGCTTGTTAACTTGTAGCCAGTTTGCTAACCCTTTTGTGTGTCTTCCCAGTGGGTTTCTTAGACACCTCACCTTCCCAGGTCTCCGCCCAGAGCCAGGACCTGACCGCTGCCCCTCCGCCCGCGATCAGGTCCTCCTTTCAGCCGATCCCGGTCCAGCACCCCCCCGAGGCTGTCGACCCGCTCGACGAGAGGCCGGCGCTGTCCAACGGCCCTGTGATAAAGGAGGAGCCCTCGGACATGGACACCATCTGTGAGAGCACTGGCCTCCACGGTGGGAAGAAACGCACACCCCGAGACCTCAACATGTCGCATGAAGACCTTAACGTCTGAAAACACGCAGTAGTTATATGATAATAACATGTCGCATGAAGATCTTAACGTGTGAAAACACGCATTTGTTATTTGGAGATCTCAACGTGTCGTATGAAGACCGTAACATGTCGTATTAAGTCAAAAACGCAGTAGTTGTATGAAGATCTTACCATGACGTATAAAGTAAACACGCAGTAGTATGAAGATCTTAAAATGTAGCATCCTGAAAACATGCAGTCGTTATATGAAGCTCTTAACATGTCGTATGAAGATCTAACATGTGAAAACACACAGTCGTTATATGACGATCTTAAACACACCGTGTCGTGTCCAAAATCATTCCATCGGGGTAACGACACAAATCTGAAACCGAACCTGTTGACTAAATGTAATTGACCGTCTCCAGGGATCCTGGGTCAGGGCGAGATGGCGGGGGAGTTCAGAGGAAGCCTTTACCCAGAGCCGGAGCGACTGGGACTGGGTGGCTCAGAGCAGCACATGATGAGGTGAGCTGCCCACCGTACTCACGCCTGCCTCTTCCTCCGGCACGATGCTCCCCCTTTTGAAATGAAAACGCCCCCAACATGGTGCCCAAGTTCCAGCAGAAAGTCGGCCTGTTAGTTATTTTTGGGCTTTGCTGCAGTAACGCTGGTCATAGAACCAAGTGCCAAGCACTAGGTTAACCCATTCCCTGTGTGCAACAAAGACGGCCAGGATAAGATGCTACACACCTAACCGCTATAACTAAGTGCGACATGCAATAAGGGCGCACATTAAGTGCCAGGACGTCCAACATACAGTAAGTGTGTAGGAGGGGTTGACTATGCAGAGTCTCGGTGAACTCTGAACAAGAGTCTTGAGGCTTTTGTATGACTTTGAGCATGGTGTTTGACCCCCTGCCCAGCGCTAGGAGCTCATTTGAAACATTGCCGCGGCTCATTTAGGAAGACGACCGCTCCGAAGAGACACCGCTTGTTTAGTTTGGAGGAGACGGAAAAAATTGAGTTTGAGGGATAATTTTTTTCACTTCACGCAAAAGAGATCTTGGAATGAGATGGCTAACTGTAGTCTTATAGCGCTTAGAGATCATATACTCCACCGTTGGCACGCGGGAATTATTGAGACTTGAGGAGGAATTAAACGGTGGGCTAGAGACGCGGTGTCCGTCCAACTTCTGACCCCAACATTTTTTTTTTAAGCGACAAGATTGATCGGTTAATGTTGGTGCGGTCAACCATCGGTCAAACGGTCATCGGTTAACATCCCCAACCCAAACAAACAAATGGCCATCTATCACAATATTCTATTTCTGTTAATACACATTTTGTAGAGATGCACATTGTCTACTATGATATGGTTGTGTTCGGCTACCTTATTAGATGTGGTTGTTTGAAATGCAATAGAATAGGGAGGAGCCTCTATGTTCAGTTATTAAGAGAGACTCTAAATACCTGAAAACAGATGAGTCTGTTTAACTATTCCTCCCCGTTCTGCTGCAATGTGGAACAAGGATTCCCTATTTTAGATTTGTTTTGAGCAAATGCAAAATATGAGTCCGATTTCTACTGTTGGCCCTGGCTTGGTTAAGAAGAGTTGTGAGGTGTGCATTCTTGGCTGCAGTCACTGATAACAAACACTTCATATATTAACATGCAAATAAGAAAAGATTTTTTTTTATAAATATATATATATAAATATAATAATGATACATTTGACTGGACGATCAAAAAATCAGGTTTTTTATACTTTTGTGAAGGGATTGTCCATCAAATATATAGTTATATTTTTACCTATACCTTTTTAATCTTTCCTAAACCTAGAAACGTACTGTTGTGGATGAACAACATTTTAACAAAACGAGAGATGGAGAAAGCCGAAGGTCGAAAGATAAACCCTTTTATTATCCCCCGTGAACAAGTATAAACAAAGCCTGGGTTGGTTTTCAAAGAGGTGCTCCATTTCTCTCAGACTGCAGCCTCCGTGCTGCTTCCTGTTCCTCCATCGCCCATACGTAGTTCCGTCATCCCATGCTCTCCCCCCTTACACACACGCTGCTCTCTCCCCCCCGGCCCGTGGACACTCATGTTCATGGCTTATAGTCTGAGACTCTCTTGAGGATCATGAGAGTTTAACCACAATCGTTGAACAAAGCCTCTATTGTACACAATGGCTTGGGTTTTCTACAGTCAAATCGAACAGTAACTTGTTGTTCAATAATACAATACTTTTTATACTATAATTGTCTCGCTTCCTGCAGTGCGTTACGGTTAGAAGATTTAAAGACAATATTTTTAGGTGGAATTTCAGGTTACGGTGGTTAACCGTGTAACCAACAAACCATTTTACAGTTAGATGTTGTGATTTTGATGAGGAATTGAGCACCTAGTGAAACAGTTTTGTTTTAACCCGAAAGTCACATGTGAAGACGGCCCCTTACCGGTGAAAACAAATAAATGCAACGACGCACGATTTTTGTTCTCCAATCGTAAAGCTAATATTCAAATATTGGTACATTACTCAATTAAATGGGTTTATTCAATGCTAAAATATATACAATTGTCTATAAAGTTGGGAGCAATTGTAAGTGTTGAACGCCATTCAACACAGGCGACGAAACCAACCACGATCCGCGACGACACCGGACACACCGAGAGCGAGACGGAGGACAGACGGACGTCCTCCTCACAGGGTGAGAGATGTGTGCTCCTGTTTCCGTAGTATTTAGATGAATTATGAAGTGGTTTGCTTTATATATACTAGGTTAAGTCCGTGAGCGTAGTGAAACACAGAGCGTAGTGAAATGACTGAACCACTAACTTTGGTTTTCGAAATTACTCTTATTCAGATAATGCATGTGAGCGTTGGGTTTGGAACGACTTTTTTTTCATTGCACTGATAAATAGGTTGGTAGAAAACCTTGCTTGAAACTTTGGTCATTGTGTTTTACTGGAGGTGTGTTCTGTTCAACAGTCGGCAGCACACACAGGGTCTCCCAGGAGAAATATAAGTTAGAAGCAGATGACTAATTTAGCCTTGAGCTAAACCATCTTTCACCTGTAATGTTATGTTAGCCCACTAAGCTAGTCCGGTGTGTCGAGAACTGCATGTTTCTCATAACCTTGCATGCAACGGTTATGTAAATGTATTAGACAACTTTAATTTTTAAAACAGTCACAAGAACGATTTCTTGTTAAGTCAAAGCCAATTGGTAGTTCCATCTTTGCATCAATCCCCTCCTTGATTTATGGCACAGCTCTGATCATATTTCACCTCACTTTCCCAGATTGGTGACGTGTCCGCGATGGCGGAGGACATGACACCCGCCGTGTTGGCAGCGTTGCCATCCCTCCCGGAGAAGAAGCTGCAGACCCTTCTGAACAAGCTGTTAGATATAGGAGTTGAGTCTGAAGGGGACCTGCGGTTTGTCCGAATGGTGGATCTGCACGACATCCTCACCCCTTTGCAGTGTCGCAAGCTGCTCCGAACCTGGAGTGTTGAAGGTATGTCCTGGGATTCACCAGGAGGCATGTGGCTCAGGAGGTAGAGCGGGTTGGGCTGGTAACCGGAAGGTTGCTGGTACGATCCCCGGCTCCTCCGAGAGTTTCGAGGTGTCCCTGAGCAAGGCGCCTCACCCTGACTGCTCCCGACCATCGGTGTGGGATTGGGTGAATGTTAGGAAATATTGTAAAGTGCTTTGAGTGGCCACTGGTTAGAAAGTCTCTCTACAAATCCATTTCCCTTATCATACTTATAAAGTTCACAAACTAATCAAACGTAAAGACTTTTTTCACTTGTTCTAGATGAGTATGCGGCCCTCACTGCTGCCGACCAGACCAACGAGGAGGACCACACCTCCAGCCCCTCGGTCACGGCCCACCGCCCCCCAGGAGGGGAAAGCCCCAACGGGTCCACCTTCGATCCAAGCTTCTGGCCTGAAGACTTTGTGGTTCCTTGGACCAGGATGCCTGTTTGCGTCACAACCGCCATCGCGCTCAACGATCGCCCGACTCCAAAGAGCCGCAGGGAGATGGTCCGAATCCTCGTGGACGCAATGCGGCTGAAGGACTTGAACCCGACGAGGGCCAACTGCGTCGCCGTCGCCAAGAAGATCGTGCGCGAGTACCCCAACAGCTTCGCCGACGTCCTGAGAGACGGCACGAGAATCGGCAGCGGCTACGTGTCCCTCGTCAAGCAGATCAAGACCAGGGTCGAGCACGTCAACCGCGGCAACAGCCTGGCGAGGCACCGGAGGCCCAAGAGACCCTCCCAGGTGTTGATGGAGGACGCGGCCCGCGGGCCAGAACCGTCGGTGGAGGACACGGCCCGCGGGCCAGAAGCGGACGCCATGCTCAGGAGGAAACAGCGGGAGATGAAGAAGCTGTTCAGCACTGAGGGCCCGGCCGGGGTGGGGCGGGGACAAATCGGGCCCCTCATGGAGGCGACCTACCCTCTCCAACGCCAGGCCATCGACACCTGCCCACCCCCGTCCGTCGTGGACCTGAAGGCGGACTGGCCCTATCTCTTCACGCCCATAGGACTGTACAAACATTTCCAGCTGCTCACAGACGTCGGTATCCTGGAGAAGATGGAGCAGGCGGTGGCTGAGAAGGCGAAGCTGATCATTAGTTTCTTCCAGGATAAGCCGGACGGCGCGGATACAGTCCCGATTCAGGCCATCCTGAGGAGGTTCGAGAGCAGCGAGGAGTCGGCTTTCGGCCCGTGTGCCATCCTGCTCCTCATGGCGTACTTGAACGAGGAGGTGGAGGGACTCATTCTTGAGGCCGATGTAAGTGGGACGTTTATTCACTTTTGGATGTCACAATGTGTTTTGATCCACTGTTTGCTCACGGTTTACTCACTTGTTCCGCCGTCTAGGTCTTGGCGACGGCGGAGGAAGCTGAACAGGCCTTGAAGCTCCCAGACTCCCCACGGCTCATCGTGTTAGGTAGCTCCACCGGTCAGGCTGATGGGTGTTTGCGTGATCCGGTCTATGTTTGGTCGGGATCCTGGACACCACACTTAAGAATTTGAAAACCGAATACCCGGTCCAAATCACAGCGAATACTTGTGTAGGAATTTAATCGCATTGTGAAGCAAACGTGGCGAGAAAACCTGTCTTTCGAAAACGTTGCAAGAATGCACAAGTTGTATGCAGTATTTTCCACCATTTCAATTGTATTTACTGTATAAGGTTTGCTCGGTGAGTATTGTTGATTCAGCTCCACTTTTCCACCCCTAATGTATGGCACTGGTATTAACGACCAATAAAGGTCATAGGGATCAGGTTTTCATCTAACCGTGTTGTTCCAGGTGACATGCTGACGTCGCAGAAGTGGATGCTGAGCATGGAGGGAAAGGTGGTAATGGCGCCCCACCCGGGCTTTGTGGCCGGGCTGGCGGCCTTGTTGTCGGCGTACTATGCCTTTAACCTAGTGTTCCAGGAGGGGGCGTCGCGCACGCTGGAGTTCATCCAGAGGTGAGCGTCTTCTCAGGGTACAGGGGGAGCCCGTTAGAATCACCATCTACAGCTCGCGGGAATCATATTGCATATGTTTAAATAACAACTTATTCAGACGTGAGTTTATTTCACTTTGGTAGAATATCTCCATAACGAAAGACGTTCTCCCTTTCTGCCCAGGCTCTAGTTGTGACATGTGGGACAAAGCAATAAACGTTTTGTTGTGATTTCAGATGTTTCCTTGGACTGAGCCCCACCCATGGGACCAAGGTTCCCTCCAGAAAGAAAAAAAAGGATGTGCATGTGTCCGCCTTGCTGAGACGCCTGAGGGACTTTGACTAGCTGTTTATGTGATTTCGTTCATGGTTCATTTCAGTCTTTATGTTGTGCCCTCCACGGCCAGATTAGAAAACAAAAGGAAAATGTGCCTTTTGTTTAAAACGCAGACAGACAGACAGACGCACTGCTGTTGCGTGCAGTAGCGTGTCCTGGCCGAGCTCACCAGGGAGGCAAACATGAACGCGCATCCATGAACGCGCGCCGTGCACCCGCACATGCATGTCTTTTCTAAAGCGTAGGCCTACGCAACTTTTTTTAAAAAAAAACATTCTCGAGTCACGTGTCGTCTGGAGGGCGCATTAGAGAGCATCACAAAACTAAAAACTAGACACTTAATAGTGTGTCAGCAGAGTGCAATGCTTCTAAACTTTAAATCCAACGTGCAGACAAAGTTCAACTTTATAAAGTAAAGTCCATTCATGGTGCGTGCTGCTTAAATGTAATGCAAATGAGCCTTCCAGTCAGCCCAAGGCTCATTAGCTTAGAACGTTAAAAGAAGTAGCTGATTTGTGATTGGTTGCAGGGAGTCGATGCGGCTGGCTCTTCTTATGTTTAACATGGGATGGATGATTTACCTCGCAACACTGAATTGGGATTCAGTGATATTTTTTTAACCTGAAAGGCGGCAGAGGTGAGTTTTGGCCTCTTAGCCACCCTTCAGCGGCTAGCCCCGGACGTTACATACTCTGTAACATCGGCCACACTCCTGCCTTGTAAAGGCACTTGGCAATTATTTTCAACATTTTCAACACGTTCATGTAATTATTCAGTAATTAAGACATCTTGCACATAGATCATTTTGAATTTTTTCTTTTTTTTAATAATTTCAAAATCACTTGTCTTTTTTTTTATTATGTTACGTCCATTTTAAGATACTAACTGTTGGGTTCTCTGCAAGATTTTATATGTAATTGTAATGTTTAAAATACATGAACAACAAGTTTGCCTTTGACGCATGCGAGTTATATTGCCTTAATAAATGCCTTGCCCAATAGAACCACTGTTTTATGCTTTGTGAGATTATCCTAACTGGTTTTGTTGTTTGTCTGTTTACAGAATTTCATAGTAACTTGGACTGTTTACAGCATCCAGTAAAATAATGTTTACATCGTTAGGCTGCTGTCATTTATATTTGCTGTAGAATCTCAGTGTAGAAGTATTACAGCTACATCCAGCATTTGCATTAGTTAACTGCCTGTAGTTGCTGTAACCTTATTTACAGCATGTATTCATTTATTTTACAGCATTAAGCCAGTAACTTCAGTTACGGCATTAAAAAATAAATGCTGATCAGGGCAAAATGTTTTAAACTGGATTACAAGTCAAATGTTCTTTATGTCAATACAATACTTGGAATACAACAATGAGATGTCATTTATATCCAGCAACATGCTGTAATTATTTGTAAAGGTTTTTGCAGTCCTTCTTTAGTCGACTACTTGCTGTTAATGTTGCAGTCCTTTGGGAACTCTGTGTTTTCCACCCATATTAAATTAATATATAATATAGGCAAGATGGTGATATTTATATTAAATATAATTTCTCCATGTATAGTAAATAATGATTATTTTCTAATTTTCTTACTAATTACTCTCATATTACATATCAATGAAGTGTTCAGTTTAATTCTGCGATCAGCAATTTCTGCTCCCCCAACTTTTATTTTGATTGAATCTCGTGGTTCTCATGCGGCTCGGTAGCAGAGGCCAGCAGTCAAACCAACACGAGATTGAGTCAAAACGAAGTGGGCGGAGGAAGATCGCTGCCTCCAGTACCAAACTCATCCAGCAGGCGGCAGTGTTGCCAAGACTTTTACATTTTCCTCTCTTGAGCTAGAGAATATCCCTTTTGAAATTGCAACATGAACGGCGGTTTACTTTTCATTGAAAACCACCACGGCGCACTGCGGCTGCCCACTGCTCCGGGTGTTTTGGTGTGCCCCCATGTGTTCACCGGCTCCCGGATGGGTTAAAAGCAGAGAAAAGAATTCCCTCCCAAAAAGGGACAATAAAGGATAACCCAACTTAACGTGTGCTCCTCCCCCCCCCCCCCCCCCAGCAGGCAGCGGGTGGAGCCCGACGAGGCGCAGCGGCTGAAGCGCGAGGCCTGGCGCGCGGCATCGCGGCGCTACTACGCCCGCAAGATGGCCCGCCTCCGCGCCCACAGACCCCCCCAGGGGCAACTCCATCCGCTGGGCGCCTCCGCCTGCTTCATGCCCGCCTCCATGACCACCAACAACAACAACAACAACAGCAACAGCAGCAGCATGCACCACCACCACCACCACATGAACAGCAGCAACAGGAAGCGGAGGAAGCTGATCCTGGAGCTTCCCGAGGAGACGCAGAGTGCCCAGCGGGAGGCGTGGCGGGCGGCGTCCAAGCGCTACCACGCCCGCAGAGCCACCGGGCAGAACCCCCCCGACCACCTGGACCTGGCCCACTTCCTCCAGGACACCCAGCCGTCGGGCATGAGCGGGCCCCAGTCCTGAGGCCCCTCCCTGGGGCCGTGTGGCGGTGGGGTCTGGGGGTAGACGTAGACGGCGTTGATTTAATGGATGGGTGTGCTTTTTTTTCCCCGCTGACGCACACTTGGTGTGGATGCGGGCTCACGGGGGGTTTACACTAATGCCGCGTTTCCACTGCAGGGTGCGGTACGGTTCGGTTCGCCTCAGTCCGGTAGGGAGGGGGCGGTATAGTCTAGCTCAGTTCCGAGGTCACGTTTCCACCGCCGACAGTACCCTTTATGGTAGGCCGGATGTCGATCGCCGCGGCAGCTACGTAAACATTGTGACATCATAGCAGCGCGACACAGTGTCGCCTGCTCAATACAAACAATGGAAAAGTTGAACGCCTCGTTCCTCACTGCTCCATCCAGCTCCCTCTGCACATCTTCCTCCCCCTATGCACCTCCTTGTTCGCCCAAGCAAGCGTTTAACGCGACATGTGCATTGTAAAGAATAATACCTCGAGGCTACTGTTTGTTTGTTTTTATCCGCACGTCACCCGGAAGTGACGATTCAGTTGACCAACTGAATCGTGGGGTTGTAGCTCGAATTTTCCGGCACCCTTTCAGACGTCTCAGTACCCCAACGTAGGAGTACTGAAGACGAGGGCCAAACGAGTACGGCTCAGTCCGGGTCACGACCACTTTTGGCGGTGGAAATGCAATCCTTACCGCACCCTTTGCGAACCGAACCGTACCGCACCCTGCAGTGGAAACGCGGCCTAATGCTGGGGTGTTTCTTCGTTCCTTAAGAAGTCCCATGTTAGAGCACCGGGTGTGAGTGGGGTTAGCCGTTAGACGCCGATTTGAAAATCTGTCTCTTTGTGTGTTTTTGTGACATCACAAGCTAGGGTGTCCCCCTAGATGTGTGCTGGATAGAGCAGTCAACCAGCCTACCTAACCCCAGTGGACTGTAGCAAACGTTGCTCATCTATTCGTCACACACAAGGCCCACTTGTGATGTCACTAAAACACCGGAAGAGACAGATTTTCAAAATGGCTTGTAACGGCTTTTCACACGCACACCTGGTGGTATAATATGGGAACTGTATGGGGTGATGTAGGTACGATTTAAGAGTTGGCATCTGACCCGTGGCCACCCGTAAGCTATCGGTTCGAGTGAAATCGGGGGAAAATCGGTTCTGGTTGACTGTGCCCTGACCTCTGTACGAAACAACCAATGATGCCGACCCGTTCAGGGAGACTCTTCTGTGACCGGTCCAGCGAATCGAGCCCATGCGTGAACGCCACAATTCTCAGGGGACATATTTTTGGGTTGACGTTTTCTTTAATTTTCTCTCTGAGACGCTCCATCTTACCTACAGCAGCGTGAAAGGCCTGCCATTGTTAATATCCTGTAAATTTAAAAAAAGTTTTTTTCTAACTTTATTATGTTGATTCTCTAAATATATTTAATCATGTGTGGATTTCTTTCTGTTCAAAATAAATGTAGAAATACTGACAAATTTCCACGAGGCGGTTGTTATTCCTCTGTATCTGGAACAGCCATCTTGTATTCAGTTCGTTTCAGTTCAGTTAAAAAAAATAAAAAAAACACATAAAAAGACATGCGACAAAACCACCTGAGCATATACAATCAATGAAATGAAATACTACTATTCGTTAATCAAAGTATATTCCATTTAAATTCTTTAAAAATATAGCGCTTTGGTGTTATTTGAAAGTTCCCTAAAGGTTTAACTCTTGTTAAGTGGCAGTGTTGTACTCCAATTGGGCTCTGGGGGATCTGTGACCCCATAACCTGCTGTGATGGAGGATTTGAAGCCAAACTTGGGGGTGCTGGTGTGTCATTCCAATGAGAATCCAACAGAGATCGCTGGAATACAGAAAATGATATTTCGAAATATATATATTGTTATATAGCAAAAAGCAACAATTTGCCAGCTGAAGTTCAGCCGTCGGGCCTTGAAAAAATATTTTCATCGTGATAAATGCATTTTCTGAAATAGTTGTAACGTTGTGGGGCTCTTGGGTTGGCCAAGTACCAGGAAATCATGGCGACCACACGCAGACAGGACTATCGTAGAGTCGGCATCAGTGGACTTCTAAGCGGCTTGTGCAGGAAACCAGGGGACTCCCAAGCGGCTGTGAGGTGCTTTCCCTACAGGGTAGGTAACCAGTATTGATCCAAGTCCTTCCTCCGCATTGGTCTCCATTCTATCTGTCGGTGTAGAGGGAGGTTTTGTTGCGTTAACGTGAATCCAATGCGTTTCTCTGTAGGTCTGTCTGACTGACTTATACAGTTGGATAAATCATTTTGTGATCAAATGGTGCCGGACCGGAGATTGCCATATTTTCGTTTTTTAATTAAAGCAGTTAATTGGTTTGATTTTTTGCTTGTACAGCACTTTGGTCCACACTTTGTTTTGCTTTTAAGGTGCTTTGTAAATCGATAACCTCTAAATTAGATCAGGTGGGCTCCGTTCTTGACGTCCCTGAAGGGAAGGCACTGCAGGGTGTTCACCACCAGAGGCCGCTGTCCTCACATTGTAAGGAGATTCGCTGGCTTTATTCCCCACTAATTTATTTTGATCGTGTGCTTCAAGATGTCTGTGTCAAAATGAAACTTAATAGTGGACAGGCTTGACAGAAAAAAAGTGATCAACTTATCAAAGCCATTTTAATGTTTTAAGATTTATTATGAAGCTTACACGGTTATTTAATTGGTGTTACTTAAGTATAAGCCTATGCAGCTAATCTGTAGTTTACATTGTGACAACTCATAGGCCTATTAGCAGAGTCAAACGGTGTATTGATCCGTTTCCCTCAGACTCTCATCTCCAGATGGAAGGGAGGAAATTATGACCTGTTGGAAATTCTGGTGCTGACTCAAACAAAAAAAAATCTGGAAACGTCATTAAGTATCAATTCTCTACCCCCAAAGAAACTGCACGCCAGCACTAAAAATACCCCGCGATTATAAAAAATATAAAGCTGGATTCCAACAGCAGATATCGGCCAATATCAATATTTCCTCCACAGATGAAGGAGAGCTGATCCAGCACGGCAGAGCGCTGCGGGATCAATGGACGCCTCCGCTGGCGTCGGCCGATCGCAGCCCAGGGTAATGCTGTTAGCACGGGGCGGCCATCGACCTGTGCTGCTCCCTGACGACTGATCTGATGAACGGAGGAAAACATTTGTTCAGCGACACACCGGCTGCAGCCCGGCAGAGCCCTGAGACACCTTGGTCCTCACACCGCCTGTGGTGTTGACACCACCCAACACCACCACCTCTACACAACACCACGCTCTACACAACACCACCACCTCTACACAACACCACCACCTCTACACAACACCACCACCTCTACACAACACCACCACCTCTACACAACACCACCACCTCTACACAACACCACCACCTCTACACAACACCACCACCTCTACACAACACCACCACCTCTACACAACACCACCTCTACACAACACCACCACCTCTACACAACACCACCACCTCTATGTGTAGTGATAGGACTAGATAGTGATAGGTAGTGATAGGACTAGAGTTACCACCACCTCTACCCACACCTCTTGTTGAGTAGATGAAGACTAGATATACACTAGTGACACCACTACCGCTACCACAACACTACCCAACCTCTGACTCTACCCAACACCAGCTCTACACACAACACCACCACCTCTAACAACACCCACCACCATCTACACAACACCACCACCTCTGCACAACACCACCACCTCTGCACCAACATCCACCACCTCTTACACCACACCACCACCTCTACACAACACCACCACTCCAACACAACTCACCACCTCTACACAACACCACCACCTGTACACAACACCACCTGCCTCTACACAACACACCTCTACACAACACCACCACCTCGACACAACACCACCTCTACAGCACACCACCCACCTCTGCACACACACACCACCACCTCTACACAACACTACCACCTCTACACAACACCACCACCTCTACACAAAGAAAGCACCACCACCTCAACACAACACCACCGACCTCCACAACACCCCACCTCTAACAAACACCAACCTCCTCTACACAACACCACCTCTACAACACCACCCACTCTCTACACAACACCACCTTCTACACAACACCACCACCCTCTAACACAATACACCACCACCTCTACATCAATCACTAACCACCTCTACACAACACCACCCCTAACAC
>OLKM01000869.1:56036-71036 GCA_900291075.1 Melanogrammus aeglefinus
ACCACCTCAACACAAACACCGACCACCTCTACACAAACACCACCACCTCTACACAACACCACCTCCTCTACACAACACCACCTCTACACAACACCACCACCTCTACACAACACCACCTCTTACACAACACCACCACCTTCTACACAACACACCACTCTACTCTACAACCACTACCACCTCTACACAACACCACCCCCTCAACACAACACCACCACCGCTACACAACACCAACCTCCTCTACAACAACACCACCACCTCTACAACAACACCACCTCTACACAGCACCACCACCTCTTACACAAACACCAACCTACCTCTACACAACACCACCCACCTCTACGCAACACCACCACCTCTACCCAACCACCACACCACCTCTACACAACACCACCACCTCTACACAACACCACCTCTACACAACACCACCACCTCTACACAACACCACCCCCTCTACACAACACCAGCTGCTCCCTGAGGACTGATCTGATGAACGGAGGAAAACATTTGTTCAGCGACAGGACCGGCTGCAGCCCGGCCAGAGCCCGTGAGACACCCTTGGGTCCTCCACACCGCCTGTGGTGTTGACACCACCCAACACCACCACCTCTACACAACACCAGCTCTACACAACACCACCACCTCTACCCAACACCACCTCTACACAACACCAGCTCTACACAACACCACCACCTCTACACAACACCACCACCTCTACACACCCCCACCACCTCTACAACAACACCACCACCTCTACACAACCAACACCACCACTCTACACAACACCACCACCCTCTGCACACACAACCACGCATTCTCTACACACACCACCACCTCTACAAACAACACCACCACCTCTTACACAACACCACCACCTCAACACAAACACCACCACCTCTACACAACACCACCTCCTCTACACAACACCACCTCTACACAACACCACCACCTCTACACAACACCACCTCTACACAACACCACCACCTCTACACAACACTACCACCTCTACACAACACCACCTCCTCTACACAACACTACCACCTCTACACAACACCACCCCCTCAACACAACACCACCACCGCTACACAACACCACCTCCTCTACACAACACCACCACCTCTACACAACACCACCTCCTCTACACAACACCACCACCTCTACACAACACCACCACCTATACACAACACCACCACCTCTACGCAACACCACCTCCTCTACGCAACACCACCACCTCTACACAACACCACCTCCTCTACACAACACCACCACCTCTACACACAACCACCTCTACACAAACACCACCACCTCTACACAACACCAGCACCTCTACACAACCACCACCACCTCTAACACAACACCACCCCTCTACACAACACCACCAGCTCTACACAACACCACCACCTCTACACAACACCACCTCTACACAACACCACCACCTCTACACAACACCACCACCTCTACACAACACCACCACCTCTACACAACACCACCACCTCTACACAACACCACCACCTCTACACAACACCACCACCTCTACACAACACCACCACCTCTACACAACACCACCACCTCTACACAACACCACCTCTACACAACACCACCACCTCTACACAACACCACCTCTACACAACACCACCACCTCTACACAACACCACCACCTCTACACAACACCACCACCTCTACACAACACCACCACCTCTACACAACACCACCACACAACCCCAGCACACACACCTGATACTACTACTACACATACCAAACACCACAATACACACCCAACGCTACCTCCCCCAAACACCACCACCTCCACCCATCACCACCAAACACAGCCAACCCCACCCAAACACCACCTCCAACCAACAGCACACACCCATCACCACCTCCATCCATAACCACACCCCACCAACCCAACAATGCCTCCTCCACCTCCACATCACACAGCATCACCAGACATAGGCCTACACACACACACACACACACACACACACGTCGTTACATTATGCGCCGGTGGGACACCTGTGATAAACTGGTGTCCTTGCCTGAAGCACACACACTCACACCTGCATGAACACACTGATTTGACCCATGGGACCCTTCAGGGGACGACGCCATCACTGAAGACAAGTGGGAGAGTGTGTATGGCTGTGTGTGTGTGTGTGTGTGTGTGTGTGTGTGTGTGTGTGTGTGTGTGTGTGTGTGTGTGTGTGTGTGTGTGTGTGTGTGTGTGTGTGTGTGTGTGTGTGTGTGTGTGTGTGTGTGTCTCTCCCTCGCTGAGTGTGTGTGTGTGTGTGTGTGTGTGTGTGTGTGTGTGTGTGTGGTGTGGTGTGTGTGTGTGTGTGTGTGTGTGTGGTGTGTGTGTGTGTGTGTGTGTGTGTGTGTGTGTGTGTGTGTGTGTGTGTGTGTGTGTGTGTGTGAGAGAGAGAGAGAGAGAGAGAGAGAGAGAGAGAGAGAGAGAGAGAGAGAGAGAAAGAGTGTGTGTGTGTGTTTGTGTGTCCCTCTCTCTGAGTGTGTGTGTGGGTGTGTGTGTGTGTTTGAGTGTGTGTGCATGTGTGTGGGGGTGTCTCTCATAGTGTGTGTGTGTGTGTGCGTGGGTCAGCATGACGCTTCTGTCCCATGTCGTCCTGTAAAACAGTCACCTTGTCCCTCCATCAAAGGTTACTAATAAACCTGAGTTACTGGTAGAGGGGGGGGGGGGGGACAGACAGAGGAAGGGAGAGAGGGGGGAGGAGGCAGAGACAGAGGGAGAGAGGCAGACAGTTCAGTTCATATTTTATTTTTACCGCAAGGCAAACTCACTTTGCAGCTGAGTATGTTCGACATGCCAAACAGATAGGTCAAAGGTCGAACACGGGTAGAAAACAAACGCTCAAACAAATCAAAGCTGAAGGAGCAGTAAGTGTGAAATAAAGTGCACGATTCTAATTGGGTTGCAAATGTGGGGCACAGGGTGGGAAGGAGAGTGTGTATCTATTGCACATTGCTCTGGTTCATCTCAGGGGAGGTGAGCTCTCTCCCATGTAGAGTTCGGTCAGGATTCCTTCATAGTGACTGTATCTACCTCATGACTGGCTGGCTAAACATATCTTGAAGTCGGTCGGTGGATGACGGATCGAGACAAGAAGAGAGGGAGAGACGTTTATGGAGAGGGAGAGAGAGAGCGGTGAGGGAGAGGGAGTGAGACGGCACAAATACATCTGGGGCCACAGATGAAGCCATGACATCATCACGTAGCTCTTCTGTGTTTGGAAGAGAAAGTATAATTATGGACTGAAAACAAAACAGATATAACCCCCTTCTGAAGCATCTTGAAGTCATTGGACTAACACACAACCCCATGTTGACTAACACACAGACAAACACACACATAATCATATACAAACACACACGCACACAAACACACACACACACACACACACACACACACACACACACACACACACACACACACACACACACACACACACACATACACATCTATGCAAACACACATGCACACACAATAATAATTATCTATAATTTGCATTTGCATCTTTCATAAACACGTCAACTATCCTACGGTCCAGAATATGCAACAACTAGAAAACTGTATCACGTCGACCTTGAAAAGTCTTAAAAAGTGTGATTTGTTCTTAGCTCCTGAGTCGAGATAATCCACTGCAAGATCTGGTAGCTGAGCAGAGAGATGTAGGCGTTCGAGGATGTTTAGCGCAGAAGAGAGAGAGAGAGAGAGAGAGAGAGAGAGAGAGAGAGAGAGAGAGGAGAGAGAGAGAAGAGAGAGAGAGAGAGAGAGAGAGAGAGAGAGAGAGAGAGAGAGAGGGAAGGGAGGGAGAAAGGGAGACGTTATTTAACCCGACCGGGGAGGGTCCAGATAGCATTAGGGGGGGATTGCAGGGAGGGGCCATCGAGTTAGCGGGAGAAAAAAAGCGTGAGAAAGAGGAAATGAGGAGAGAGGGTAATGAGAGGAGATGTCCCCTGGGGAGAGGTGTCGCCTTGAGCGCACACACACAGGAAGACGTCGTTCTCCTTCTGAGCTGAACGGCCCCCAGAGAGATGCACGGTGTGAGAGGGAGGGGTCAGATGCTACACAACAGCTACGGTGTGAGGGGTTGGGGTAGGGGTCATAGGGTAAGAGTGAGACGCTACGGTGTGAGGGGTTGGGGTAGGGGTCATAGGGTAAGAGTGAGACGCTACGGTGTGAGGGGTTGGGGTAGGGGTCATAGGGTAAGAGTGAGACGCTACGGTGTGAGGGGTTGGGGTAGGGGTCATAGGGTAAGAGTGAGACGGCTATGGTGTGAGGGGTTGGGGTAGGGGTCTCATTAGGGTAAGAGTGAGGACGGTGCTGTACAGAGTGAGTGAGCGCTAGGTGTGAGGGGTTGGGGTAGGGGTCATAGGGTAAGTAGAGTGAGACGCTACTGGTGTTGAGGGGTTGGGGTAGGGGTCATAGGGTAAGAGTGAGACGCTACGGTGTGAGGGGTTGGGGTAGGGGTCATAGGGTAAGAGTGAGACGCTACGGTGTGAGGGGTTGGGGTAGGGGTCATAGGGTAAGAGTGAGACGCTACGGTGTGAGGGGTTGGGGTAGGGGTCATAGGGTAAGAGTGAGACGCTACGGTGTGAGGGGTTGGGGTAGGGGTCATAGGGTAAGAGTGAGACGCTACGGTGTGAGGGGTTGGGGTAGGGGTCATAGGGTAAGAGTGAGACGCTACGGTGTGAGGGGTTGGGGTAGGGGTTGGGGTGATAGGGTAAGAGTGAGACGCTAAGGAACAGCTAGGGTGATAGGACTAGAGTTAGATATGAGGTACAGCTAGGTTGTTGGGGGTTGGGGTAGGGGTGATCAGTTAGAGTGAGCTGGAGGTGGTATGTTATGGTTGGGTTTGAGGGTTTTAGGGGGAGGTTAGTTTGTTGGTGTAGGGGTTAGAGCGAAGGAGAGGGTTAAGTGTTATGAATAGGTTGTAGATGTTTGGTAATGTCAGGGTACAGTTAGGGATAGGTGTTAGGAAGAGATTAGAGATAGAGATATTGGGGTAAGGTTAGGGGTGAATTTATTGAGGGTAAGTTGTTAGTTGTCAGGGAAGGGTTAGGGTTATGGTTGAGAGTTATAAATGATGGTCAGGGTTAGTTCAATTTAGGGTTGTGTAGAGATGTAATGCCAGCCTCCTATTACCATCCTGATAATCACAGTTACGTTTAACAATGATATCAGTTTGGCTATAGCTGGGCACCCATTGATTATGTAATACAGCCTTGATTTTACTGACTGACGCTCATCAACTTGAAGAATCCGGTTGGAGGTTAATCAACAACATAGTATCTGTGAAAAGCCTTCCCTTCAGATTTCTGTCAATCTTTTATCATTGTTAGTCAATGTATTTCAGATAAAAAAAAAACTCCTTTGATTGTTACATATTCCTTGGGTGCAGCCATTCTGAAATTTTCTGTGATACCAATTGTTCTTCATGAACTGAGATCCCCTCCCCGGGATGCTGATTGGTCAACGTTTGGGTCAAGGCTTTCAACAGAATCTCCTATGAATGTGATCAAGATGTTTTCTCATGGCTAATATAATGCAAACCCGTATAGAAGACACTCACCTATCTCATTCCTGCAGTTATCCTATTCCCATATTCTCTGGTTGTGTTGGATACTATTTCCAGTTGCTCCAATTTTGATTTCATGGTTTGATTGTTCTCAGCCGCCTCAGCATTGGATTGCAGTGTTTGCTGAATCCCAAATCATTTCTTTGGGGATCGGACAAGTTTGAACAGTTATACCATGCAGCCCCTTTGAGAACCACTCCCATAACTGAGTCAGCCAGTCAGGCTCACCGAACTCTCCCCCCTCTAGTTACATCATTCAGAGCACCCTTCCTCCCGGAGTCCTTGTACGAATCTGTAACTAGAAGAGGGGGAATATGAACACTTTTGTTAAATCTACAACGATTAACTATTTTAAGTTTATGGGGTGGATCAAAAACTACGCTCAGTCATACAGTTAAACAGACGCCATCTCTGCTTACAGTAAATCTAGAGCCTGTTCATAATCGACCAGTAAATCCAATCTAGCAGTTGATCTACTCTCAGACTAATAATAGAAAGTCACTCTGTAAAACCATTAAAGCATTGAACTTGTAATCAATGTATTGGTCTGATCTGCTGAACATGCAATCTATCAGGGCACTCTTCCTTTCTCTCTCTCTGTATCTCTCTGTCTCTCTCTCTCTCCTCCTGTATTCCTCTCTCTTTTCTTATTTGTACTCTTATTTAACAAAGCTTGTGCTGATTTGTTTCAAAGCCATCTCCATCTTGTATCTGGAGGATTTTAGAGGCCTCTGTATTCCTTGGATTTGTTTGAATAATTGAAAATTGATTTATTTTGTTTTGTAAAAACTCAACTCTAAGAAAACCACGTTGGCCTCACAATGAGGTCATCAAGAAAATAGACCACGTGGAGTACACGTGGAAAAGAGTGTCTGTGAGGTTGGTAGCGGGTCGCGGGCCAAAATTTGGCCCGCGGTTTCGTCTGGAGAAAATAAAGAAGGAACCTCAAGCAATGACTTGGAAGGTAAGTCCCCATTTCTACTGCATGAATATTGATGAACCGTGTTGAATGACTAAAAAGTTGTAGAGGAGGACAATAACAATCTTATTAAAGAAATCGTTTATTTATCGAACCCATTTTATGAAGAAACAGAACAGAGACAAACAAGATGAAACATCATAACGACGTACAGTATGACGTATTACCCTGAATCCGGGCAGCGGTCTCCTCTTCCATTGAGGTTTGGCTGGGTCTGTAGTACGAGCATTGATTGACTCTGAGCTGCATCTACGATCAATAAGCTGCCCCCCCCCCCCCCCCCCCGAGGTTGTTAGCCCTTATCTGTTTCCTCAGATCCTCCAATGCTGTGTGGGCATCGACCCGTTGTTGCCGTCACTGGCTGCGCTGCATACAGATGTGTGGCCTGGGACTGAAAAGGTCAGGGTTCACTTGTGGTAGTGGCGAGACATTAGACCTGTTTTTACACCACACAAAGGGGGTGGGGGGGGGGGGGGGGGGGTTTCGAGTGCTGTGGTGCCAGATGGCTTTTGGGCGGAGTGGGAGCATTTGACCAAGATGGTCAATGGCGAAAAGCTTCAAAATTTTGCACACTGGTTCAGGACAGCCCCATTAGCCCAACAAGCCAAACAGGAAGTAAGCCAATTTCTCAGCAGCCCTTTGATATATCATAACCAAACTTGGTACATAGACCCATGACATCATCATGGTGACACTGAATGAATTGACCTTTGAATGGTGACCTTTGACCTCTAGGGGGCGCTGTTATTAATGTTGATGTGTTTTGACTCCTCTCTCTTCACATGAGTATATTTCATAATCAGACCCCCCCCTCCGACCCCCCCCCCCCCCCCCGTATAGCTAGTAAATGATATCAAATTCGACCGCGAGCCACCAAACCGGAAATGCGCCAATATCTCAGCAGCCCTTTGACCTATCATAAACATACTTGATACATAGACCCGTGACCTCCTCGCGGGGACACTCTAGGGGGCGCTATAATTAACAAAGACGTGGTTTAACTCCTCTCTCGTAACATGAGTATATTTCGAACTAATTTTCTATGTCTGGTGATACTCTCAAACCGCTCCATATAATTCATAAAATATTTCCCATTGGAACATCAGAAATTGGCCGCCATGTTGAAAGTTGTCAAAATCAACATTACATATCCACAGGCCACAGATTATGTCCAATCATCATGAAACTTGCCATATTTGATCTTCAGACCAAGCCGAAGAAAGCTGCCCACCAGCTTTTTCTAATTCAAAACCGTTTGGCAGCCAATTAAACTTGACGGCAAACCACCCTAACAGGAAGTAAGCCTGTTCCGTGGAAATGAAGCAATCAAATAAAACAGATGTCTGTTTTAACAGACGCCTGTTCTCAGCAACTCTTTAACATATCATTGCCAAACTTGCTACATAGACTCATGACATCATTCTGGGGACAGCCAAACAATTTGGTGACCTTTGACCTTACAACAATGACTTTATTTACCATTCCGCCCACTTACGATATAAACTGCAATTCTTATTGAATTAGATGTTTCATGAACCACCTCCAGAACGGATGCTTGCTAACATTGTGTCTCTCTTAGGGATATTGTTCCGAATACCCCTATGCATTTGTTCTGTCGGCCAGATGATAATGCCTTACCACCAGGTAGGGTCATGTTTCCATTTGGTAAACATTGCTGTACTCGCATAATGCTCTAGTTCATTCCACCAGATGTTGTTATTACCGATTACCGAGACGGTCGTGATACTTACTGGTAGATTAATTCCAATCATCATAAAACTTGCCATATTTGATCTTCAGACCAAGCTGAACCAACAGCTTCATCTATTTCAAACAAAACCGTTTGGACTAGACAGCCAATCAAACATGACGGCAAACCCGCCTAAAAGGAAGTAAGCCTGTTCCGTGGAAATGAAGCAATCAAATAAAAGGTGGTTCCAAATCTATCCGGATGCGGTTTAGTGTTATTCGTGTGTACGCCTGAAACGCAAACAATTATGGCATTAGCCCCCCACCAGCTGGGGGACGTCAGAGTTGCGTTGAATTTTTTATTTATTATTTTATTTGTATTCTTTTTGTAGCTTTAAATAAAGCCCCTTGATAAATGTAATTGCTAACTGTACATTAAAAAGTATTTCTGCTCAATTTGAAAGGTTAAATCTCCTCGTGACTGAATGTTTGTATGCAGCGCGCAGGCTTGATGCGCTCCACTTTTTACTGTGGACCAGAGCCTTGAATATTTACTACAGTGTTTCTACAGCTCGATGCGGTTTGAGTCCGTCTTTACGGCGATATCCCTGAACCGCATAAAACGAAATCGGATCGTTTTCGCCCGTTTCGGCTCGGTGTGGACGGGGCCTAAGTGTTCGTGTGTTCGCCATATACAGTGTATAAAGCGCTCCGGATTATAAAGCGAACTGTCTTTTTTTGGGGGACGGCGAACAAATCTCCCATCTTCAGCAACAGCTCCCTCTTCAATGTAATCAGCCTCTATAAAGTGGTCGCTACATACTCTCTGCCCTGGTCCCATTGGGGGGCTGAGGCGTTTCAAACCATCTTCGGAGCAGTTTAGGCTTCTTGACAGGAATGACATGGAAATGAACTATTTTACCGCTGTCTTTTACCTGATAATATTCGTTTGAACAGCCAGGGGCAATACAAAATGACCCCCCTGTTTTTCCAAGATTTGGTATTTGAAAGCGCTAACCATTCTGATGACGTAGCGTCTGCATTTTTAAAACATGGCCGCGCCCTAGTGACGAAAGTCGTTATCAACATGTCATTTTCCAGTGAAACTACTTGAATTTCAGGTTTAATGAAAATCCATGTATTTTCAAAAATGAAAAAGCAACGAAAAAATGCTTCAAAACCAAAAAATTGCTTCATTTCCACTTTAAAGACCGGCCGCTCGCGATTCGATCCGCTGTCAGGAGGCTTGAGGAGTTAGCCTGGCCCGTATATACCAGACCAGCTATGAAAGGGATGTATTGGCAGTCAGTGCCGCCGCTCCCATAACGCGCACTACGCGCTGCGCGTAGGGCCTCAAGTCGTGAGGGGGGCCCCAAAAATAGGCAACTTTAAAAAAAAAAAAAAAACATCATAGTTGTAATAATAATCTCATCTCATCTCATCGTCATCCGCTTATCCGGGGTCGGGTCGCGGGGGCAGCAGCTCAAGCAGGGGGCCCCAGACTTCCCTTTCCCGAGCCACATTGACCAGCTCTGACGGGGGGATCCCGAGGCGTTCCCAGGCCAGTGTTGAGATATAATCTCTCCACCTAGTCCTGGGTCTTCCCCGAGGTCTCCTCCCCACTGGTCGTGCCTGGGAACACCTCCCAAGGGAGGCGCCCAGTGGGCATCCTTACCAGATGCCCGAACCACCTCAACTGACTCCTTTCTAAGCAAAGGAGCAGCGGCTCTAATCTGAGCTCCTCACGGATGACTGAACTTCTCACCCTATCCCTAAGGGAGAAGCCAGCCACCCTCCTGAGAAAACTCATCTCGGCCGCTTGTACCCGTGATCTTGTCCTTTCGGTCATCACCCATCCCTCATGACCATAGGTGAGGATAGGAACGAAGATTGACCGATAGATCGAGAGCTTTGCCTTGCGGGCTCAGCTCTCTCTTTTCGTCACAACGGTGGCGGTGAAGCGAACGCAATACCGCTCCCCGCTGCTCCGATTCTCCGGCCAATCTCACGCTCCATCGTCCCCTCACTCGCGAACAAGACCCCCAGGTACTTGAACTCCTTCACTTGGGCTAAGGACTCATTTCCTACCCGGAGTAGGCAAACCACCGGTTTCCTGCTAAGAGTCATGGCCTCAGATTTAGAGGTGCTGATCTCTCATTCCCAGCCGCTTTCACACTCGACCGCCATCCGATCCAGTGAGTGCTGAAGGTCACAGGCCGATGATGCCATCAGGACCACATCATCTGCAAAGAGCAGTGACGAGATCCTCAGACCACCGAACTGCAACCCCTCCCCACCACGACTGCGCCTCGATATCCTGTCCATGAATATCACAAACAGGATTGGTGACAAGGCGCATCCCTGGCGGAGGCCAACACCCACCGGGAACGAGACTGACTGGCTGCCGAGAACCCGGACACAGCTCTCGCTTTGGGAGTACAAGGATTGGATGGCCCTGAGGAGAGACCCCCCCACCCCATACCCCCGCAGCACCTCCCACAGTTTCTCCCGGGGGACCCGGTCATTATGCCTTTCTCCAGATCCACAAAACACATGTAGACCGGATGGGCATACCTCCCAGGCCCCCTCCAGGATCCTTGCGAGAGTGAAGAGCTGGTCCGTAGTTCCAAGTCCGGGGCGAAAACCGCATTGTTCCTCTTCAATCTGAGGTTCGACGATCGGCCGAACCCTCCTTTCCAGCACCTTGGAGTAGACTTTACCAGGGAGGCTGAGAAGTGTGATACCCCGGTAATTGGAGCACACTCTCTGGTCCCCCTTTTTGAACAGTGGCAAACTGGGGTGGTGGTCCCCCTGTAATAATAATGCTGATATTATTTCAGTATAGAAATATAAGGCACCTTTTAGCCATGCATATCACAAAACAGGCAGAACAAGAGATATATTTAATTGCTCAAAAAAAAGTTACGATGGTCCCCCCCCCACACACAAATACACATGCAACATCCCAAGCTCGCGGTGGTTGCCCTGTCTAAAGTGGTCAGGCGAACTTGACAGCAGGCTATGTCAACTTTTCGGAATGTCCTCGAAAATATCGCATGAGTCAGGGGCAGAAAAAAGAAAGAGGAAACAGCGAGATGAATCCTTTGCATCACTATCAGGTAAGTCCATGTTTTAATCATTGTAAAAATACAGGAAATGTGCTGCTAATTGAATGGTTTGCCTATGCATACACCTCGAACTAGCTAACGGTATTGCTAATGTTAGCACACTCAAATATGTTATAACTTAGGTGCAAGAAGGGTTGCCAACTGTCCCGAATTGTCCGGGACATCCCGAATTATGATTTTGATTTGTCCCGTCAGCGTCAGGGACAGCTGCAGTCCCGTATTACAATCACAGCCTTTTTTATTTGTATCCGTGAAAAGAGAAAAATGTAACAGTTTAGTGTCTGTGCCCTGGAGACAAGCGGCTCTCAGCTGCACTCCTCTCCACAACAAGCATTTGTAACGCCAGCACGAAAAGGTGAAACTTTTAGCGATCTAAGTATCTTAAATCACGATTAAATTGGAAGCTTGCACATTGTTGTTTTCATATTTCATATCAGAATTCTTTAGACAATGATTGAACTGGTGTTTTATATGTGTGAATATTAATAATAATAAATAATAATATAATAATAATATAATAATAATAATAATAATAATAATAATAATAATACATTACCTCATGAACATGAACTTGTTCATACGACGTTTCTCAAGCACCCATTATAATTGTAGAAATTAAATCGAGGAGACTATAACATTAGCTAGATAACTAGCTATATTTTTCATGCAAACGGAAAATCTTACACTTAGATCGTTAAAGGGTAATTAAAAGTTCCTTAGCTAGCTAGCTAGCATAGCATAGCAAATAGATAACCATAGCAACCAGGAGTCTATGCTAAACAGGTCTAATGCTATTTCAACGAAAACAACATGAAATTTGAGAGAAACTTTTGTAATGATTGTCTTGACTATTATTATGAACAATACATCCAGCAGCAAGTACAGTAGTTACAAAATTACACTGAATTTAATAGGTTCATGGTATGGCTAATGAAACCTTGCAATTTCCATTATTGTTGGTCAGCTGTTGGCGCGTGTGCGCACCTGGAAGAAAAGTGTCCTCATTTGGGGTTTAGGAAGTTAGCAACCCTAGGTGCAAGCTAAATTGAGATTTTACTGTTAAACATTATTCATTTTACAAGTAGGCCTGTAGAGACCTCAAACTGATCCTGCTCTTTGGCCGCCACATGTTTTAGATGCGGATCGCGTTGAAATGGTACGAAGAGGTCCATTTAAAAATCCCATCAGATTTTAATTTTCCAATATATTTTGTGTAAATAGTTTCTGCTTGTAAATCTTTGCTTCATAGAAGAATTTTTCTTACTTGTATACTTCTGGTTTTAAGTTTGTATTTATGGATAACTATTTAATTTAAAAGATTTTGGACATTCCAATACTTTTGTGTACTGTATGTATGTTTTGGCTGTTCTGTGAACTGTGTTCACAAAGTAGATTTAACTTTTGCGTTTTAATAAAATGTGGGGGGGGGGGGGGGGGCCCATAAAGGAGTTATGCTTAGGGCCCCAAAATAGCTAGCAGCGGCACTGTTGGCAGTGTCCATGCTCATTGCTCTCCCTTCGAGAAGTCTGAGCAGAGACCCTGGAGCGGCCCATCCACTGATGGTCGTCCAGAAAAGATAGCTATTTAGCCTGTACAACGGTGTTGTACAGGCTAAATAACGTTTCAGTGTTTGAAACGTCAGTATGAATCTCTCATTGAGTCACTAATTATAGGTGACTCATCGGGAGGTAATGACCTCTCTGGCTGTCAGATGGGCGTGCCGTTGTGCAATTTCCTCAGGGCGCACACCTTTTGAACTGCTAGCAGACTTGGATGGAAGGTCGGTAGGCCTACACCCAGCCTTATACTAGGAAAAGTCCATAATACTGAGCAGCCGCAGACTTCAGCTTGCTGGTCCGGCGAACCCTCCCCTTCTCTCAACCCCTCTCCCCCACAGAGGCAGTGCTCACTGTGTAGCAGTGCTCACTTCACTACACCTCACAGCTAGCTGGAGGGTTCTGCTGTTTCAGTGCCGCTGGCCAGCGTCGAAGAACCATTTGCTGCTTGAGAGACCAAGCAAGCAAGTGGAAACCGATCTTTGTTTTTGACTCTGTATATAAATCATTGCTGCATCCAGCGGCAAAACTAAATTGAACCCCCATGCATCACCCCCAAGACAACCTGAGATGTCACACGCATGCTAGGCCTACTCTAGGACAAGAAGGCACTACACTAGTTTGGAAAACATTGTTTAGACTTGGGAAATCGTGTAAATTTTGATTACTACATCTGGTGTTTCATTTCCGCTTTAATAATATGGTAATATGGTAATATGGTATGTGATCACAGTGAGAGGACGCATCCTATTTTGGGATCCTTAACCATTAACACTTCAATGACGGAAATTCACAACTTCCCTGTCCCACCTAGGGAAAGTACTTTGCCGTCTGTTTCGTACCCCCAGTCGGCCCCAAAGCCTCACGCACAGCTCTGTCTGTCACCGTGCTGTGCGTGTGTGTGTGTGTGTGTGTGTGTGTGTGTGTGTGTGTGTGTGTGTGTGTGTGTGTGTGTGTGTGTGTGTGTGTGTGTGTGTGTGTGTGTGTGTGTGTGTGTGTGTGTGTGTGTGTGTGTGTGTGTGTGTGTGTGTGTGAGGGTAGGTGGGGGTGGAAACTCCTTGGCATTCCAGATGAGTCATGAACAGACAACACCAGCTGGGCACCGGACTGTAGCAGGACAGCTCTGGAGTCGCAGCGCTTGCTTGCCAGATAAACAGACTTGTGTACGTTCATTCACGTCCATTTTGTGTCTACCCATTTGGCCGTCTTTTGCGGTCCCAACTGCTAACTGTCCCTGGGTGAAGGGATCCCTCTTCTGTGTTTCTTCTCAAGGTTCAGGAAGAGGTTTTCCTCGTCCATTAGTGGGCTTAGGGTTATGGTGTTTTGTGTAACACAGGGCCCTTGATAATACTCAGGGCCGAAGGGAGAGGGGAAAGCTGTTAGAAGACTTAATATCCGGTTTTGTTTGAAAACCAGGATACCCAAACGATGTTGTGTTGACTTTGTCGCGTGCTTGTTAGTTGTGCGGCCGTGTTTACCCCTGGAACGGGTTTTTCCTTGAACAAACACACTCTGCCAGTGTGGTGCCCGCTGCCAAATTCATATACCTATCATATTTTATGACCACATTCCAGTTTCCAATGCATTGAGCAAAGCAGGATTTTTTTACCGGCAGTTGAGCTGGTATTCCGATCTCAGGGCCTCAGATGGGAATTACCACTGACAGGGAACCACTGACACCACTTAGGGAAACCCCTCCATGACAGCTACTAAAGCCAGCTCCAACTGGTCCAACTTAGTGTTATATTTCTGTTCATCAATGTTTTCTTATAACACAGTGTGAGGAAGATACCCCACCATTATGTGTTATGAAATCACATAGCATCCACCTCCACCCCATTGGATATTTGCTCAGAGAACAGCTGAGTTCTATCTGATTCATGCCTGATTAGTTTCATATTCGGTCTCCACCAAAGCGTCCAACATTATTAGACCTCAGGCTACTTTTCATAAAATAGTATTCATTAACAATATCTGAAATCAGGAATGGTGAGTGGGTCTGAGGACTGAGACCAGAGGGAGACAGCCTCCACAGCTGGAGGTGATTATTCCAGATG